>JAMKCH010084496.1:0-17903 GCA_023653785.1 Ophioderma brevispina | reverse complement strand
TTTGTTTAAAATTAAACCAACTTGTTTCAAATTACACAACTTGTTTAAAGTTTAAAGCATCAGTTGTTTAAATTTTAAAAACAATTTGTTTTAATTTGACTTTAAAACAAGGTTGAGCGATGCACACTGTTTGTTAAAAGAGAACATTTAGAATTTTAAAATATTATATTTGTTTAAAAAATTTTTAAAAACTTATGCAACCTGGATTTAAGACAACATTTATAAACAAACAAACAAACAATGTTGTTAACAAACTTAAACAACGCACTTATAACACACCCTCTTTTTATCAGAAAATTTTAAACATTGTTCTAACAGTGGGTATCTTTTATTCCCGTATGAAGAACAGCCGCAATTGGTCCCATAGGTGTATAGTTTTCATCACTGAAAACTAGTAGAATTCCACCAAAAACTGGTCCCGGTTAGGGGTAATTTTTTGGTCCGATCGGGGTCACTTTCAGAACCCCTGGGACGAACACGGATAACCCAGACTAAAAATCCCAAGACCCCCCCCCCCCCCCCCGTTGTCCCAAAAAAAGTGTACACAGTCAGGATAACAAACTCCGATTTCTCAAAACTGCTAACCTGTTGATTTTCATTTTTCATGGAGGATATTATATACTCTGTCTTATAACTTGTGCAAATCCCACTACAATCCGCACACACGCAAACAGAGATATAAACGAATATCAAAGACTATGGCCCCGTATTCCAAAAGGTGTTTAGCGCAATTCTAAGCTAAGCGAATGTTTAAATGTGAGATAAACGGGTTGCTAATAAACGAAACGTACGCAATTCATAAGGATTGTTAAAGTTAAAGGCATTTTAAACACCTCCGCCAAAATGCATCGAAATTTAAACTAAGTACGGGACTAGTTTTAGATTGGTTTTTAATTTGTGTTTCCGTCAAGTACACGGGCCCATTGCACTGTCCAATTGACGACAGCAATGGTGGCATATCGTCTCGCGGCAGTTGGTGTAGCACCTTTAAACGCTACGGATAGCCATGATACATTTTAGGGCGCCTCCCAACCATTAAAATACAATAGGGGCTTTTATACACTCAATTTAGCGTCTTTCAATAACGACGATGTTTCTTTCTCCTCGGATTTAAAGCTTCTGTTTAATCAAAGCAATGGTGAAAAATATTTAACCTGCGTTTGTTAAACCAATTTTAAAATACGGTGATTTTAAGCTAAATCGCGTTTAGCTAACAAGTTTCTTCTGAATACGGGCCTAAAATGTTTTTCATCCATTCAATGGCTTTTACACACATTTGCCCGTATTCCAAAAAGGTGTTAGAGCGCGATTTTAAGCTAAGCGAACGCTTAAATATGTGATATCAACGTAAACGCTTAAGTAGACGCAATTCCAGAAAGGATTTTAAGTTAAACGCAGTTTTAACTACGATCGCCAAACATGCATCGCAATTTAAACTATGTACGGGTTTATTTTTAAGAAGTGTTTTAGTGTGGGTGTTTCCTCAAGTGCACGGATACCATTGCACTGTCCATTTTACAACGGCAATGGTGGCGTATCATTCTTCGCCCCCGTTGGTGTATCACCTTAAACACAACGGAAGCCATGAACACTTTGTGCGCTCAACCATTAACACAGTAGAGCCTTTTATACACCAAGTTAGCGTCTCTAAACAACGACGATGTTACCGTGTTTAAGCTCTCTGTTTAAGCAAGCAATTGGTTAAAAAGATATTTAAACGCTTTTTTGCTTAAGCGCAATTTTAAATTACGCGATTTTTAAGCAACATTCGCGTTTACTAAACAGTTTCTGGAATAGGGCCTTAGTGATTATCGGTACATCAGAAGATTTGTGGCTCCAATCACGTGCATTGACAAAATGGTAACCTCAGAACGGAACCTGAGGTGAGATCTACTAAATTCCTACAGTGCTGTATATGACAAATATCTTACATAATCTTAAACAATAATAACGTTTAGCTGAGAGCCTGTACCCTAGTACTCATTCAAAGGGGGTTACCTGTTGAAATATTCCTTGTCGCGCCATTAAAATGGAAGCAGAGTTTAAGGAAGCACTGGATGTCCTATAAATTTTTTAGATTTCAATTCAAGTTTAAAGTAACAAAATTAATAATGTGTGATCCTCTTAGCTTAGTTCAGTGAAGTGAATGTTCCATTCTTCCAAGGTTGTGTCCCATTTATGAAACATTCACCAATACGACGAAGAACGTCAAGAAAAACGTACTGATATCTGTTGTGTCATTACACATTCATTCACTAAGCTATTTAAATTTCTTTCTTGTAAAAATAAATTGGACATGATATTCAAACACATGTACCACCTATAGTTACAGTTTATATCTTTAAGCAAAACACTATATATCATGGAAACTGCAACAGGTTAGAGGTACAAAATATCATATGTGCTGATTATAATAGTTAAATGGACCTTTAAGGCTACTCATTGCTTGTTTATTCTTCTAATGCATTTTCCATTTATAACTAAAAAAATACTTGTGTTCATTTTGTGGTTCCATTAGGTCATTAATATTTAATGATATCCATAATACCCAGTACATTAAATATGCTAAAAATCGGTCACCCGAAACAGCACGGCAAATGATGTCACTGTGTACATCCCGATTGGCGAAAAACAGGTGCCTTTAATAATCCGTCATAATCTCTGGCATGCGTGGGGCGATTGTCATTGGATTTTTCACAATTTATCTACCAAAGAGTAGAGTTAAATCCTTCATAATGAATTCCAGCTTCAGCAGTTTTGAGAGAATCTGAGTTTATCGTGCTGCACCACTTGTGTGGGACATCCCTGTATAGCACCTTATGACTAAAATGATGTAACGGGGTTTTATCAGTCACATTCTAGAGAACAGGCAAGGGTCTCGGATAATGAGGGTCAACATTTCATTCAGGTTTTAAGTTTTAGTCATGTTCCAAATGTGATGCAAACCACAATTTAAAATCGCATACCCCCCCCCCCGCGTAGATACAAGACCCCCCGGAACTAGGAGCCCTAGACCCCTTTCAGGTTGTAAAATACCAATATTATGGCCTTTTCGGGACTTAAAGAAAAGGAAACTAATTTCAACTCATAAGCGTACTTAGCGATGTTAAGGTCCATATATATATCTTCACTAATATAAAAAAAAGAGGAAATACAGTGGTTATTCCTTTTTTTTACAAGGGGGAGATTATCTAATTTTGACTTTGAGCAAAATTGCAAAAAAGGCACATTTTTAGCCTATTTTTTATGAAGAACATAGGAACTTTAATATCTTTTTTCTTTTCATTTTCAACAGTAAAATATTTCTGTGTAAGCTTAACTTAAAAAAGAAATAAAAATCCACGAGCCTCTGTTGGTTTCCAAGATCCACTCTGTTAGAATATGCTACTTTTTTCAAAGATGCAAAAATACCACTTTTCATAAGATGTTGATTTACCCTGTTCTTTTTAAAAGCCTTTCATAATTTCAATGTCCAGCTTAGTATTTCTAACTTGGTAATTGCTAAAATGCAAAGCCTTGAGGTAGTCTGGAAACTGGGTCATTCCATTTTCAAGGGGGTGCAACAGGGATCCTTAATTCCTTGTGAAGTACCTAAAATAGATTGCTAGTTTAAATGTAAACTTATTACTTTTTCAAACCTTGTAGACTTATTATAAAGGGGCAAATCATAACATCTGCAATATTCAACTTCTTTCCGTACTGACCCTCATCATATACAAAACACAAGCATTAAAAAAAAAAAAAAAAAAAAAAAGGTTTACACAGGGGGTTACCACCCCTTGGAAATTCCTTATAAAGCACCATATACTTATGATTTTGATACAGTGGATGGCCATGGTACTCCTCTTCTTCCATTGATACCAAACAACAACCTATATGATGGTCACATTGACTTCTGATTTCATAAAGTCCGTGCGTTGCAAAAATTGTCATTTTTCCATATACAGTGTATCAAGGGGCCTAACAGCCATTTTGCACCAAAACGGTTATGATGTTTGATTTTCATGCAGGTTTTAGCTCTAAATGATGGAATGACTTAGTGTAAGTAAACAAGAGTTAGAGCTGCCTGACTTAGCATAATATTGTTTTAATTTTGGCTTACGTTTTTAACGACTTACCCTAACCCTGGCGAAAGTGCTATCGGTGCTACCTTCTCTCTTTCGCTAAATTACTGGAAAGGGGATGTGTAAAACATACAAAGTAGGTGCAAAGGTACAATGTAAGTATGCTAAAATAATAAATATCGGAAGCTCTTAACAAACACAACAGTGAAACGTTTGCTGAGGTGGTGGTAACACCATCCACACCCCTCCCCCACCTGGTCAGATGAAGGGCTTAAATCATCCTCTTGCGTGGACTTGGAAGGAATGGTTCCATTGAATTAAAGGTAACATTATTTGGCTGCTATTTATGAATCTCACATACACCGTCAAACTCTTGACTTCCTTGGTCACAACACAAGAATCTTTCCCAGGATAAATGGGTTATCTCAAATGAGTAAACAAGAATGGGCATTTTTCACCATTACCAATAGAAAGGTAGTCATCATAGTAATGAGTGATGTGACAGATCGGAATGAATGTATTTCCACATGGTTAGGGTGTAAGATCTGTTTTTGCTCATGGTTACAATAGTAGAGGACTCGTGCACGTTATTACCCAAAACACTTTGAATATCGAACTTTATTTACCTTGAATTGGTATCTAGTGGTATCGGAAGCTTTATGTTTTGTTTGCTGGCTGATTGGGCGTCAAAGTTGGGCATTGCTTCAAATTGTTAAGAGGAGTGAGGGAAAGTAAATGGGGACAACTTTTTTTCAGTTTCAGATAGCAATATAATCGCCTCTAAATATTGTTTAATCAAGAGTGATATTACCCATTTTAGGCCTTTATCTTTGTATTACAATCCCTATGTCCAAGAATCTTGCAGCTTGTTACATGGTTGGAAAGATTTTGAATTTTTTTCACATTAGTTTTTCATCATTGACGAGACGTAGCGAATTCAAACTGAAAAGTACTACCCCTATTTGGACTAGCAACGGACTGCACTAGACCGATAAGCAAGCAGATACCAATTAAAGGACACTGAGGATACTATTTCGAATTCTTATTTCTTGCCCTTGATTGGTTTGTAAACACCTACTGATAGACGTTTCCAAAATTTATTGGCTAAAACAGTTACAAAAAAATTCATAAGTTTTTAAATTACCTACCGGCTTTCCACTCATCCCTTTTAGAGAAAGCATTGCTGAATACATACAGACCACCAGGCCATATATATCCACTTCAAGTCAGTATTAGTCCTGAAAGCGTTAAAATCATACCACTAAATAGGAGATATGACTGGCCTGTTCGTTATCTTTTTGCATTGGTTGGAATATTTGGGTAGGGGAGGGCAGTCTCACGTTTTGTTATCAGGGTTTTCAGAGTAACTCAAAAGGTCAAGGTCATCTATAGTCAATTTAGAATCCCTTTCCTAGAAATGCTATACTAAAAGTATGCATTGTCTGCGAGCTGTCCGGCTATGCATTTAGTTATGCTTGTTGACCTAATGGTGCGATATTTGCATGATGGGAGGGGAGACTAATGCATCTAGAGAAGTACAGTTGCATATAAATGCCCAAAGGTGACCACTAATGGTCAAAGGACTTCTGTCCTTGAGCACAGATAATTGTGAGGTCAAACGTCACGCACATAGGTCAAAGGTTACACATGGTTGGGCGATGCACTAGTAAAAAAAGGTTTGATCCAAAAATGGGCGCACAAATTATACTAAGAAATGTCCTCGTGTCTCTATAATATAGTATCATCGTATGTACACAACCCCAATTCACAGCCTCACAAATGAAGTTGAGCAGTTTCTGAAATATTCATGTCACGATATCTTTTGTGCCGAAGCATTTTTTGCAATTAACAGCAGTGCTTGGAGAAGCCTGGATGTTTGTCCTTTCTAACAATTTCACCACTGGGGAAACCTACCATAACGCAATGCAGTATATCATACCCTTTGCGTGCTACATGACTGTGCAAAGCAAGATCGGGACATATATCATTTGAAGCTTTACATTGCAAATTTAATGCAAAACACCTATGTGCAAAAACTAAACAAAAATAACACATTCAACCGAATGCCTCTCAATCTCCTTTTGCATTTGTGAATGAGGAAAAGTGTCATGGTGGTCCAGATGGCACATTAGGTCAATAACTGTGGGACACTAGTCAAGACTCAAAGGGTTATGAAAATCGATAGCCATGTGAAAATACTAATCATTTGATAAATCTACCATTTTTGGGCCATGACCTCTAGATGACCTTTGACCAGACGGTGTTTTGAGTCATCCCACAATGCACAAGTTTTTGGGAAATTTCACTCAATGAGTCAGTGATCCCCCCACAAAATCCGCATTCTGAACCATACAACATCACAGACTTTACACTTCATTTTAGCCCTCAAATGCTAGTACTAAGGAATTGAGCAGGATCAGGATGATGTCTTGTGGTTCTTACACTTTCTGAACAATTTTTATCCTAGTCCTGACATGTGTTTAGTACAGTACAGCAATGGCACATTGCAATGCCTTTATTGGATTTATCAAACTACCCTCTGACCTTTTTACCTACTCGTGAGAAGGGTAAAACTGCATGGGCACTACCCAAGAAGTCTATTACATGCTGTGCCTGAAAATGTACATGTATTTTTAAACAGTGGGCATTTAATTTTAGGGTTAACCTTGGTTAACCATATTTACACAGGCACATACACACACAGATACACCCACATAAACACTACCAAACCAGCCATATGCCACTTGTGCAGACACAAAAAAGTAAACAGCTTAATGGTCAAATCTGATCCCGTTGTCATGAAAAAGTGTTTCCGTGTAACCGAGTGTGACACCATCCATCCATCTAGTGTATTCCTCCATTGTGTGTGTAACCATCCTTTGTTCTGCACTGTACCCACGGTTTAATCCTGTGTTAACGTGCCCTAGGATATTGTTATGGGGGAGTTGCCACGGATTTTGGCTACATAGGACTTTTTAAAAATGTCATAGAACAAATCCTGTCACTTCCACAATCTGACCTTTCATCATGTCCTACTTTTTCAAAGCAGCCACTCGCTTGGGACAAATGCATGACTGACAAATACAAAGGACTAATTAAATGCAAAACATATTAAAAACTGTGAACATGCTGAATATCAATGTTGTCTCCTAGATTTGTAATTTTTATGAAAATGTAAGTGTAAACAAAATGTGCTTGTTTGGTCAGATACTATGCGCTTGCCTGTTTTCTTCATAATTCAACATTTCGCTTAAAACAAAAACATCATTTCTCAATTTTTGTGTAAACAACCCCCATACAATATGGAATGTCCCTTAACATAATGCTGTTGAATGAGTAGCAATAGCAGAAGTCACTGTGTGGTTTTTATGATAAACTGTAATACTGTTTGGCATGAAATATTAAGTAAAGTACAATTTAACACAAAAGGCCATTTTGAGGAGTTTTGAAATACACTTTATTTTTGGTCTGTAGTAAAATACAGGACGGCTCCCTGCTTTTGAATGCATTTTTTGGTAATACGCAAAGAGTGAGGTAATACGTGGTAAAAAAATAATAAAAATTAAAAGATATGAAAGTTGTGAAATTTTTCCTTAAAATTTGGACCATAAAATTGAATTTAACATTTTAATAAATCAAAAAATAAGCCTCACCCTCAACATGAAATGGCGCGTCCATCATCGTTTTAAAATTATTAGTCATATTCATGATTAAAACCATGTATCTTACATGAGAGAAAATTGATGCTCAATATTTGTTTGAAAATTCAACGGTTTGCCTTACATAGTAAAAAATCACATTTCAGGTTTTTTGAGAGTGCTTCTTGCGAATCATTAGGGGGTCTGCTAACTTTCTATAGGGGGGAACATCAGATTTTTTCATAATTAACATTTCTGTGAATACTTTCGGGAACATAAAAATTAATAGAACAAATATGAGTGCAAAATTCTGACCCCCTTTCTGCCGGATTTTGCTATAGTGTCCTGGTTTTCTCAGAATGTCACTCTTATTGGTAATAAAGATAGGATTTTTGTGGGATCACATAACCTATTTGAAGTGAGTGAGTGGTGATGAGTGAGTGAGTGAGTGAGTGAGTGATTGAGTATGAGTGATTTGAGTGCTTTGAGTGAGTAGTGATTGATGAGCGAGTATTATATTTTACCCAACTCACACAATTGGTGGTCCCCCCCCCCATATCGGTCATTCAGATAAAAAAAAATATTACATTATATATCATTATACGACGCATATTAAAACTTCACTTCAATAATGCAAATTCAACAATATACAAAATACACATCATACACTGATAACCATATCATCACCCATCCTTTTATTAAACAAGATACACCAATTGATTGCAACAATACATAGGAAACACACATCTACAGAAAAACACAGCTACAAAAGATATACTGAAAATGCATAATTATACTTATACACAATCATCACTGATGAAAAAGTTTCATCACACTCTATGTATCAAAAGCAAAAATTTCAACAACTTAAAATAACTGGCAATCAAACTACATCAGACACGCCAACACGGATCCCTATAAAAAAATAAATCAAATTACAATATTGAAACCTTAAAGGGGACATAATGGCAATGACAATAAGAAAAGACCTTACTAAAATCACTTCCACGAGTTTTGAAAATAAATTGGATTTTTTACATTTCGTAAAAAACAGGAAGAGTTCCCGGGGGAGGTGGCAGTTTGTGGCGAATTTCTGGAACAAGGGATGCTTCCATTCCATCATTTTACCAACTGAAAAGCATGTTGCATCAGCTCACAGACCAATGCTATTGTCTAACCCGTCAATCCTCTTTTTTTTTTTTCACTTGCCATATCAATATCACAAGGTCAAAAGCATTCAGACAGGATTCAGGCATTGTACTTAGGCTTGTAGTAAGTATTGATCTGCAGTGAAATGGATGAGCCGTGATTAGCACATATACTTGTCCTGTGAGCTGATGGCACAGGCTTTACAAGTTTGGTAAATGCTGAATGTCAGCATTCCTTGTTCAGAATTGCCATAAAAAAAAAAAAAAAAAAAACAAACTGCCACCCCCCCCCCCGACCCTTCCTTTTTTACTGTTGTGACTTACAGAATGAACATCCAAATGTTTTCAAACTTGTGGAAGTGATTCAGTAAGGGTCCTTTTCATTATGTCAATTTTTTTTCATCCCATTATTTCCTTTAAGGCAAATACAGGTTAAATAGATGGTCTCACTATCTGACCAAGTATTTTACTTAAAAAGATTTAACCTAGGAATTCCACTTGAGCATTAATACATATACTGATACTGATTTTAAGCTAACATCCTATAAACGTAATGCATTATATAATAATCACCAATTAATTTTAAAACACTTTTAAGTACATTTTATATACTAATACATCATACATATATACAAATACTTGACTGTCAAGCCTGAGGGACATATCCAACATCTATTGACCCGAGTGTCTCGAGGCCGACTATTTTCCCGAAGCGGGAGATAGGGAAAATAGTACGGATCCTCGAGATCACCGAGGGTCCAATAAATTTGACTATGGCCTGATAAAGGCATTATATTGTTTTTTATACCTCATAAATCATTTCTTTCTGCTGCAGTATCGAGACTACAGCTAGGGCAGAACTACTATACCGGTCAAGAGTTACTAAAGGTGGCAGGCGATATTGTCCCGCTGTAAGCCCTAGTCCGGAGACCTACGTTTCTGGTTTTAATAGTCCGGAGGATGTGCAAAGCTAGAACTATAGTCCCCCGACTATGATTTATAGGATGTTAGGTTCCTACAATGGAAATGAAAGTCCCAAGAGGACTATCAGGCCTTAGAAATATCCAAGTCCCGACAATGGATCTACCTAGTCCTTAGGAACTAGTGGCCTTTCCGAAAGTAGGGATATAATTTTTTATTTTTTTTTTTTAGGTTTTTTTTTTAATTTTAGTTTTTTTTTTTTTTTTATTTTTTTTCGTCGTGTTTCTTTTTTTCTTTCTTTCTTTTTTTTTGTCGTTATTTTTTTTTTTCTTTTTTTTTTTTTTCGTTTTTTTGTTTTTTCCCTTCTTTTTTTTTTTTTTTTTTTCGTTGTTTAATTTTTTCGGTATTGTTTGTATTTCTTCCTTTTTTTTTCCTTTTTTTTTTTTTTTTTTTTATTTTTTATTTTCTTCGTCTTTGTTTTTTCTTTTATTTTTTTTTTTTTTCGTTTTTTTTTTTGTTCCTTTTTTTTTTCGTCGCTTTTTTTTTTTCTTTTTTATTTTTCGTCTTTTTTTTTTTTTTCTTTTTTTTTTTTTTTGTTTTGTGTTTTTTTTTGTTTTTTCGCGTTCCCCCTTTTTTTTTTTTTTTTAAAAAAAGTAAAAAATTTTTCTTTTTTTTTTTTTTTCGTGTCAACTTGTTTTTTTTCTTTTTCTCCTTCTTATCGTTCGGTTTTTTTTCCTTTTTTTTTTCTTTCGTTTTTTTCGCCGTCTCTGTGTTAGGCCCTGTCGGGGTGGACTAAACTATCGCTCCTGTAGGGATTGGGGGGTCCCACTTCCTCCTGGACTATCACCTTAGGCCTTCTTGTCCCTGTCTGAAGGTAGGCAGACTATTATCCTTAGGAATCAATGCCCTCCAGAGTTGACTGCAGCTCCTTAGGGGTCGGTGTCCGAATTCCGACGTGGACTTAAGTTCCTGTGGGGTATTATTCGTACGCAGAATTTTTATTTGGGGCGGACTCTCATTCTTGATTAATGCCTGTTCAGACGTGGACTAATCATTCCTAGGATTAGCGTCCATGTCTTGCGTGTACTACAATTCCTAAGACGTAGTGTCCAATTCCAAGGTGGAATATCGACCCTTAGGAATTAATGTCCAACCCCGACGTTGCGGACTACCAATGCTTAGGAATTATTGTCCTTTCCTAATTACACTCGTTCTTAGGAATCATGGTGTCCAAGTCGCGAAGAATGTTTAAAATGCTATTGAAAAATGAACTTACTCTTGATAAACACTAACATGCATAGGATAGCCCTAAAATAATAACTGCGTAAGACATATGAATGACACATAAGCATAAAAGGATAGGTTTTTTTTTCTCTCTATTCTTTTCTCAGGAAATCTCCCCTATGTAATTGTGACATTACATTTTCAAATACACTGGTTACCTAAAAGGCTGTAAATACCTACTTTTCCAGTGGCGGAGATTCCCACATATTTCATTTTTCAGGATGATTTCTACTCATTCGTGAATAGAGCATCCCCCGAACATGAAAGACCGCAGAAATCTCCACCCCTGGTTTGCTCATAATTGAAGCAAGCATCACTCTGATTGGAGTAGTGCGTGATTATGTCCCCGCCTAACCCACACGACCCAAAGATCCCCTTTAACCTCACATGTGTGAAGGAAAGTTGCCAAAGCTCCACTCTTCCATTTTCTTTCTTTAAAATCCATTTATTTATAGACCTACACAGTGACTGAAAAATTACCCCCAGGTGACATTTTACATGTCGGAGCGTGCCCTTGCTCAGTAATAATTGTTGTGTACAAAGTATATGGGTAGAGGGACAAATTATGAATATGTAATTATTTTGTTGCAATAAGTTCAATTACCTGCATGACCTTTGACCTCAAACTGTGGTGGTTACTATGGGGTCAGCTCTATCCAAATAAGTCAAAAGGTAAAATATTTGGAACTATTAGACTAATTTATTATAATAATAATTACCTTAGAATGACACTTAGGGAAATTTGAATTATTCAAGATTATCTGAATTAATGATAATAATTCATATCCTTTGTAATCTAGTGGATGATTTTTATTGCAGAATTAATATCATATCTTACGGAATAAAGCGCAAAACAAATGGATAAACGTTAAGTGGAAATGAAATTTCCCCCAACGTATTAATTAGTGGCTAAACGAAGGCGAATTCCCCCTAACCCACAATAAGCTTACTACTCTACTGCTACTACTACTACTACATACTACAAAATGACAATACTACTCTACTTCTACTACTATTTTACATCCTACTACCATTTACTACCTACTTACGACTACATAACAACTACATACTACTACTACTGCATACTATACATACTACTACTACATTCTAATACTAACATATACCCGGAGCTAGCAGACATTTGCAAACACTCTCAAGTACAAATGGTTTGAGTGTAAATTGTTTGACAAGTTGACAAGAACCACTGAAACGCGATTCTTAAGTGCTGCAAATGATGCCCCTAAGAGAGTGGGCCAAGACACGTTTGTACAGGGGGGTCAACACATTTTAAATGAACCCAATCATGTTGAAAGTGTACCACATTATTGTATTAACCATAAGGATTCATAAAGGTATAGTCTGAATTAGTGCATATCAATAGCCAATTTTCCCTAACCTGCTACACATGCTAATAATAATCAGAATAATGCTTATAATATAATAACAATTTTAATAATAATAATAAAAAACAACATCATAAGTAAAGCATAAATTTAAAAACTATTTGTTTAACATGTTAACATATAGGATAGTGCCCATATATCCCACGATGAACAAGTATGTTACTACCACTAATTCGAATGATTAAGAGAATTTGTGCCCCCTTAAATTGAAATAATACATCCTGGTCCAGAAATTCCAGAGTACGGTATATAAGAAAATGCTAAATGGGCACACTAACCGTACTACCTGTTAATTTTGTATGTTTTTATTACTCTTTGTTAATTTACTTTTGATTATTTATATATTGAATTATAAATATCCTCAATCAACTTAAAAAGTAATGTTTTGTTAGGGGAAAACGGATTTTCTCGCATCGTTTGTTTTCACAATTTTTGAAGTTTTTTAAAGGAAATTTGGTCACAATTAATTGAAATCTTTCCATTGTTGGGAATGCGTTTTTAGGATGTAATTAGTACTGGGGAAAGCAAATTGGCATACAATGTTAATAATTTAGCTTGACAAAGCTGAACTGATGATGTAGGCCTTTTTCTCTGAGATAGGCCTACCTCTATGTCTCTTCTCAAAAACAAATCCGATTCTGTCATCTGTAATTTTACCTGAAATCCCCATAATTGAAGATAAAGGTACTTTACTACTACTCTACTGCTACCACAAATAGTATGAAAGATAATACCACATCAATATTAATAATGCATATTGAGGACACAGAATAAAAAATTATAAAGCCCTTATAAACATCAACAAACGTAAAACATTAATGACTAGAATCTGCAAAATATAGTTATGTTGTTTAACATTTCACTTAAGATTGTGTGTTCATTAAACGACCTTTGAGTGTACAGTGTGTTTTCTAATATCTTCTATCTAATACCACATAGTCAATGGCAACAGAGAAAACACAAAGGTTTAGTGTATGCAGTTTTTCTATACTGTCACATAAAGGTTGATTTAATTTATAAGGCCTACATCACATCAGCGTGCCAGAAATTGGCATAGAAACCAATAGGCCTATATATAATCTATTTTTAACAATTCCAATTTAGTTATTTCCATAAAAACAATACACTCAAATGACATCAAACACACAAAAACAAACCATGAAGGAGTAGGCATGAAACCAATTTAGGCCTGAGAATAAGCCTACCACCTTAAAATACAAGAAATAAAATACCAGAAAATGGAACACTGAGTGGTGCAAGAAGTAATAAAGATGAATCCGAAATTGGGAGAAATCCCATGTGTGTGAAAATACTCAATAGGACTTCCTATTGCATGATTCAGTTCCGTGTTTTGTACCGTCCTTTACAAAAAAAATATTTATTTAATTTGAAATTTACTTAAGATAGCCCTTAGAAATATTCTTCCTGCCACTTTACTCAGTACAAAATCACCGTTGAGTTTTAACTGACTTTAAGCATACTATTAGATAAATTGAAGGAATTAAATATTTCTATAATTATTTTGCTACTTAAAATTAGGGTTAGTGTGTACGTGGGTATTCACCAAATACAATGACGTGGTTTATATAGTAGAGATATTAGACCAAATGTTCAAGTAATGCAACATTCCATTTAATTCCAATTGATAAAAAGACTCAAAACTTGTGACTGTTTATCTAATTAACTCTAACCCCACTCACTTGGTTTCATTGTATCATGTTGTTGAATTCATATGCGAATGATCGAGCATGTGCGTTTCCTTTAGTTCCTTCTTTTTTCTATTGTGTGTATTTAATAATTGCACTTTGTCTTGTTTGTTGTTGTTTGCATGTGTGTGTGTGTCGGTGTGTGCATGTGTGTGCGTATGTGTGTGGCAATGTGTGAGTGCACGTGTGTGTGCGTGGTGCGTGCGTGTGTTTGTTAGTTTAAGGTGTGTGTGTGTGCGCGTGCGTGCGGTGTTGGTTTGCATGTGGGGGTGAATGTGTGTGTGTGGGCGCATGTGCGGATGTGTGTGGGGGTTCCTTCTTAAATCACTCAATCTTACAACATCACATTTATGTACAAAAATCTACAACATTACACAACAGCACACCAGCTGTAGCAGGGTTTTGAGATTCATGGCGTTAGGGTTACTAAACTCATTGCACATGCTTTACTTGAAATTTTCCTATGAGGTACGTACGATCGTAGCACCGACTGAAATTAAAAAAAAGTCCTTATTTTACCCTTAAAAGGTTGGTCTGTTCAGGAACAATGAAAAGTGTAATATTGACCGTGGACAATCATAACTAGGGCTAGTGATCCGCAAACATACGCAAACACTGAATTGAAACAAATGAAAATAAAAAACATCCTCTACTAGGACTCGAACCTTGTTCATTTTGCATCGAAAGTCAGAGAGCCCTTCACAATCACATCAGACCACGAAGCGGGTGACGACAGCTCTGTTTTTTTATACATTTATCACCCTCTTATTAACATCTGGTATTCATCCATACCTATTGTGTCATACCGTGCTATACAGACAAAGTAGTGAATCAAGCAATGGTTACTTTCATTTGTGTAAAAGGAACTAAGTCCCGATAGTAACTATAGGCCTAGGCCGGTTAAACTATATAAAACCCTAAGAACTAATTATTGAAGTAGAGAGAGTTCCACGCGGTGAAAGACTTTGACCCTGTAACCATGGCAACATTTAAACAAGGACTGGTAGTCCAGGAACAGGGGTTCCAGGTGAAACCAGACCCCACGGACCCTAGAAGCCATGGTCGGCGGAGGACCGCTCGGTTCTTATAGTCCAGTTATGGCTATTGTTCCTAGGGACTTCGGGTTCCGAAGGCCCCTAGGAACCACATCCCCCGGGCTATATCTCCAGGGGGACTATATCTCCTTGCACACCGTCATGCCGTTCCAAATTACTATAAACTATACCGGGCAAGAAAAGTTACTATAACCGGGCAGAAAGATATTATATAACCATAAAAAATATTCTTTCATTTGATTGGTGGATACTATATCATGTGACAAAAAATATTTGACACTAGTTCCCCAAAATTTAGTTCAGAGGGAAAAGTTCCCATAAAAAGCTACTATTTCCCCCATCACAGGTGAAATGAGTTCGTTTTTATGGAATTTTTTCCCGCATTGGTATCTTACTTGCCCATTCCTCACGGTTATTGATCTACCCATCAGGGTGACCCAACCTCCTGACTCTGCTCGATCGTAATCTTCTGCTTGATATTTACGTTTTTACATTTCACACCGCTGTGCAATTCTGTCTGGAACTTTTGACCTCAAAATGGAGACATCTCGATGCTGTAGAACCTAAAAGAAAACATCTATACAGTTTAGAATTTGTGGAGATGAGCCGCTATTGGATTGACCATACTACACTGGCCTACCTCGCCAGGCTTGAGAGTTGCGGTGGTCAGCTGATCTCGACGAGACCTGGCAAGTTTTTCAAATGTACAGAATATTTTTTATAATGTTATAAACAATATGACTGCTCTATATCAAAATGGTGCAAAATACCTCCCCTTGGTGAGTGGAGATCGTGGGCCTACTATTTTCCCTCGACCTTCGGTCTCGTGAAAATAGTAGCCCACTGTCTTCATTCACTCGGTAGTTATTTTTGCACCATTTCCCCTCATGCGCAGTCAATATTTGTATCCTATAAACCGGCAAAAAAGGTATATAGCGCGTTTTATATGCGAAATAGGTGAAACTATACAATGTCATGTGACTTTCATTTAACCAATCATTGACAAGGATCTATCTATGGGGTATATAATAACCTATTAGAATAATTATAATACCTCTTATAATACTACTCGTCTGGTCAATAACAGACAGTTGCTTCTTATATAGTCGCCTCTATACATCGGGCCTATTCTAAACCCCGAAACCGCAGGGCCATGAACATTTTGAGGTGAATTTCCAGAAACCGGTGGCCTTGTGGGATGGACTCAATTCCCCTGGGAGGGGCCTATCGGTAACAAGGCACGCACCAAAATAGGGATTTATCGGTGACGTGGGGGGTTTCGGTGAGAATCATTACATTAGGCAAAAATACCATATTTAACCCAAATTGTTTAATTTGTTTTGAATTTTTTCTCAAAATGATGATCTATGGGGTCAGTAAGAGTAGTTCAATAGTAGCTTTCGATGACATCTACAAATGTGGTCTATATACAGGGACCCGTGTGCAAAAACAGCACTGGGTCAGTTTGCATAGCACGGCGCGTACTGCTAATATAATCATACCATACCTCTCCCTATTTATTTATATTGGTTAATTCCAAACCATGTTGTATTATGGATATGTCCCTTCTCATACCTTTCGATAAAAGCCCCATATGTTCGATAACCCTGGGCCGCAATAAAAAGCTGTATTGCATCACGTGTGTTTGTAACAACGAGGCGTATTTAACCTTCAAACGTAAAACAATCGATACTTAAAACGAATTATTAATTTTAAATTTTGGTTTAACCAATCCATTTTACAATTTAGTGCTGCCCGTGTCCTTAGTTGTCGATAGGCCTAACTGTTTGCGATTTTCATTCACTATGGCAAGGATATTATATAACGCATTACCAGTAGAGGATATTATAACAGGTGTACCTGTTTGTTAACCAGAGAAAATCAGAATCCTAAACTAGAGTGGTGTGATTTGTAAATAAAACTTATTAAATTCCAACTACGTTTCAGCTGTTGTTTTTAATTTAATTGCATAAACGTTTCAATATTCATATATTATTGGAACTTTCTGTTGACCTTGTAAGGTGTAACGCAATTACCATGATGTGGCCTTTGTTTTAAAAATAGACTATCATGCCGCATCATTAAATAATAGTCTTCTAATTGCAATAATATCCCTTCTATTTCCAGGAAATTTTGATTTTACTATATGTAACTATAACTCCTATTTTACATTTCCAAGTTTGAACTACAGACACTATTCCTACTAAATGGAAGTTATACGCCGTGTATACATCGTTTAAAATTATTTCTTTCTTGCTAATTCACGCTAATGTGTAAAAGCGGTGTTATGCGGGTCAATCGATATGTGCTTTATCGCCATTCCTAAGCATACCGATGAGTATATCATATATCAAGTCCTCTGATCGATATGTGGTCCGTGCAATGATAATCACTGGTACATTGAAAATCATAACTAACAAAATTATCAAATCGTTGTTTTACAACTAAACTAATGATATTTTCTTTGAGGCCAAAGGTAGCTAACCCGCGCCCACAGCTGGTCGATATTCTTTCAATATTCTAAATATTCATATCTCTACACACATTGCTTTGTTGTATCTATATTTTTTAAAAGTGTATTCAGCGATGATTTTTTCCTTCTCCAGAGAGTACGGATTTTCATAATTTTATTTTCATACTTTTTTTTGGATACAAACTTAGGAGTTGCGTATGAGATACTAGTA
>JAMKCH010084494.1:0-17751 GCA_023653785.1 Ophioderma brevispina | reverse complement strand
AATAAAACATAGCCCCCCCCCCCCCCTCCGAAAAAGAGGAGGTGTATTTATACATACATACATATAGGTGAATAATTGTTACACAACTGTATACAATAATATTATACTACTATATTTTTTATTGACTGTAACAGGACCACTCGTCACAGTAAGCACAGGTGTGCGCGGTAGGAACTGAAAAGTAGAAATTAACGAAGGGATGTTGGGTCAGATAAGATCTTGTAAGTGAAAGTGTTAGGCTTTGAGGCGTAACACCATCACTCCCAAGACGCTCCTTGACCCAGTGGATGTCCGTAGTCCTGGTGATATTCCCGAGATGAGAGAGTATTATGGGATGATTTGTGACACAGAGATGTAAGTCATAATTGTTTCATTTCTGTGTATGTGAGTTAAATATGTTTAGTTTTAATTGTCATTGTTCCAATGGTTGACTAAAAGGCACCCAGGTTATTCCACAAAACATTGCATGTGGACAGTGAATCTTATTTGACTGTAGTGCACGTGTCTTATCCCCTATGTAAAATTTTTGTCACATTTTAAAACACTTCATTCGCATGAATAAGGTTTACAGGTATGTTAAGTTTTGAGAAATCCTATATTACGAACTTTGAGAAAAACCCCTGAAGGAGGACATCCAAGGACTGAAACATAACAACGGATTCCGACAAGTAGACAGTTTGGTATTATAGGTTCGAAATCCAGGCCCCATTAAAGACAGAAAAGCGTGCCTTCTCAATCTTGTTGTCACCCTGAAATCGGGTGCGTGTGCGAATTATAGTCTGATATTATTTTAATTCCTGTCAGTAAATGCATATTGTGGATGGTACAATCTTTTGGAGGGGATATGTGTTGAGATCAAAAAGTAAAAGCCGTACCGTAAATGCTCAATTTGTTCAACGAATAGACACTTTAACCATTTACACAACCTGATTATTTCGCGGCGTTTGTAAAACAAGGAATCGCCTAAATCGCCTACTTCACTTAATTTTCCCTGTGTTGATGCATTTATACAGAATATTAGGTTTGAATTTGTGAACAACAATAACTAAAAACAAATATATTTGAAAATTCCAAAATTTTGGTGTTTGTTTTGGTTTTTTTTTTTTTTGGGGGCCCAAAAAATTCTGGTTTGAATTTTGTGGAACTTAGCAGAGCAAAAATGTCGTGACGATGATCAAACAACGAATTATCCTAACTTTCACTTCTGATGCAGAAATCTCAATCATTAATCTCGGTCCCAGCCTGCAAGGAGTCATCTCATTTATTTGCTGATTAGTCTCTAGCCAGAAAAGTAAGGTTTATGACTGCGGGATGAATGGGCGGTGTGAGGCCTATTACCGCGGGTAATTGCGGCAATTGAGGCAGATGAGGGTCGAGGCAGCTTGTTAAGTGTTCTCACCGTCCTCATGTCAAGAGGCCGGGGGTGAAAATGCAGACAAAAGATACACATGCATACCAAGATAATTGACAATGTCTTGTTTCGCCACCACCAGTGAAGTCATAGTCGGCAGTAACAACATACCATTACATCATATAGGCTACCAGGTTTCCGGTTTTAGTCCGTTAAACAACTTTTTCCGTAATTGAGTTAGGGGTTCAAATGACGTCACGGGTGGCAACAATTTGCAACTGAGTGGAATTGGTGAAGACCGAGCTGAGACTGAGTGATCAGACCAACGAGCTTGAATAATTAGAGAGCCGAACTGTTGGCAGGGTTATTGCCAGTATGTTTACAAACTAACCTACCTCGTGCTCTGAAATAAAGTCAAAATACAAAACGTAACCAATGTGACTATTAGTTTAGAAAAGTACTGATTGTTCAAGGAAATCGTTTGTTATGTAAATAATATATATTTTTTATTAAAACTTCAATAAACAATCCATCATATTACCATGTTTTTCCTCGGGGAAATGAATGACGCGGACAACAAGCCATAAAGCAATTAAATTCATTTCCAGGGAAAGTGTGCCATTTTGGTGCACATGAAGCAAGTTTTTGGGCACAAAATAGAGAACACTTTTCCTGAATGAATTTGCTGAAGTCAGGGAGTTTTTGCTTTGTGTCAATATTCAGTTTAGTCATGCAGAATGGTTGAAAGTATTGTGCATTTTTGGTGAAACAGTACCAAATTTGGTGCACAGAGTAGCGATTGATTGCTAACCAAATCTGGTCTAGGGGCCCGGCCAAAATTAATTCCTTCAATATGGCGCATTTTCAAAATGGCCGCCAAATATAAAAAGCATTAATTATTGCAAATATGTGTTGTAAACTTTATTACATAGGTCAGATAAGACTTGGTTTTTTAACTTTTTAAATAATATTGTTATTTCACCAAATGTATAGTTAATTCAAAATGGCGGGTTCACACATTGGGGCCTAAATTCAAGGGCTGCCGCGCACAGCTTATTTTGTAGCTTACAGGGCAAACCATGGGTCGTTGAGTTTCTATAAAACTTTGCGGCCCTAACAGATACAAACCGACTAGTTTTTTGTTGTAAATGCCAAATGAACATGATATCAAAAGCGATGCCATATTCAAAATGGCTCCAAATTAAAAATGGCAGCTTCTGTAACCTTGATATGGTTAAAGGTAGGTAGTATTGATTTTATATGTGTCATGGTAAATGATAAGAGTTAATCAAATTCTAAAACATAATTGGTGTATGGTTAGGGTTAAACATTTTATATTTTTGTCTGTTGTGTATCACATAAACAATATGGTTGCCATGTGAAAAATGGCTGCCACTATAAATTATAATGCCTAATGTAAGCGGATTTTCTTTGTCAAGTTTGTCTCACAGGTACCTATTGCCATTCTACCAGGTAAATCTTTTATGTGCTGCCTTGGTGCTGCAATGTGTAATTTCTAAGACTGTTATATTCAAAATGCTGCTGTTCACTTTGTTAGTTATTAATACAGGTTATTAATTCATGTTTATAATGGAACAAAATACCAGAAAATGGATGTTGTGGTCATGTGAGGCTTACTGTTAAAATTACTAAATTATTTTTGATTGTTTCAGCATCATTTACTCATTTTCTCATTTGTTATTTCTGATAAACTGCATGCATCACTTCATAGTTAAGACTCAGACTGTCGAGTAGTTGTTCTGTCAGGGGATGATGGTGTTGTAATAATCGATTACTAACAATCGAACTATCTACTACCAATGCACACATGAAGAAGTATGCTTCTACTTCATGCAGCCAATGTCTGCTTCTCAGGATTACAAAAGGGTCATTTGAGGCGTACGGTGGACACAGACGTTGTGATTTCTTTCTGTAGCATTGTTCAGCCATCCAAACCTCACTGAACTCTGGCTAGCATTTGGTGCCGGAAGGAATTGCAGATTCACACCACACATACGATTGCCCAGACCCTAGGGCCAGAGCAGAGAACTCTTGTCTCTGCTGATGTTCACACCTTCACCGGTTGCACAAAGAACAAAAAACCAGCATGGTGAGCAAGCAAATCTTCCCTGAGTTGTAAAAAACTTTGCAAAACCTTGGAAGAAACTCCTTAAGAAGATACCTGAAAAGAACTAATGAAAACAATTGAAAGATTGGGTGACCCATGTACCACAGAACAAGATCCATTGAGTTATCCCACCTATCTTAGATGCACTGTATCAACACTCAAACAGAGCAGCATATCAGGAAGGGACATTGCAGGGGACAAGCATTGCTGCGAGCCTCAAGAGCTACCAGATCAGCTGACTGGCGGTAGGGAAAAAATGCAGCTGCCCCCCCCCCCACAGGTCAGTATGGACAACCTTGCCAGAGGCATCAAAAGCATTACCATAGCCAGGTCAAAAGCGAAGGTTGCTGTAATGTAAAATAGAAGATGTTTTGTGGGTGAAGTCGGGCTGCTTCACTGAAATCAGCAAGGTCCTTGTCTGGCATTGTTGCTCCAAACATTGGGCAGAACTGAATTCTGCAAGGTCCTTGTATGACATTGTTGCGCCACATTGGGCAGACAAGAGATGTTCCATTGTTTATGGTGCTGTTCTACAATTACAGACCTAGTGTCCTGATCTGTTCCAGGTAGCCCCACTTCTGCCAAAGTACTTGGATTATCCGATTCTGGTCTGAATTCTGTGAGACATACGCAATCAAGCCCATGAGAAGTTAGCTCCAGGTGGGTGATGCCTCCATCGGGTTCAATACCAATAGATGTTACTTGGGTGATAGCAAGGTCTTTCTTTCACACAAGGCGGATCTCTTAAAATCTTTGAGGGACTGTGTTCAAGGGGTTTGGGACTGCTTTGAGAAACTCTCTCTGGATTTAAGGCGGTGAGAGCTGGTCATAGGGTGTTACAATTAGAATTTGGCAGCTACGCTCTTGGCATGCTCGCTACACTACAACAGATACTGTTTGGTGGAGCAATTCATGCCTAGGATGTATAAGTATCCGTTGAAATCCTGTGATAAGTTGGCCGGAGGCATTAATGTTGGTTCAAGCTTCTTGGCATGGGTTGACCTTTCCAATACAGGGGTTAGCATACTACTGCACATAAGGAGTACAGGACACGTGCCGTCGATCTTAGGGTATGTGGGCGAGCACCCCTCTTGTGCCAGTGAGTTTGTTCAAGATGTTATGCTTGTGAACATACTTTACTCTTCTTTTCATGATGGCGGTATAATAAGAGAGAGGCGGTTCCAAGGTAACTCCTAGGTAAAACAGGGTTATCACGGGCTCTAGGGGTTTATAGACAGGTAATTTAAGCTGACGTTTAGCTTCACGGTTATGTAGATGGAAAGTCATTCTGTGTCTTGAATTGGGATTTTGAACACGGCGCTCTAAACAAACTGAGCTATCAAGACTGGGTTGGTAGAGGACTGACAGATACATCATAGGTTAGGTTCGAAAGGTGTCCATTACTTCCTAGCGTGCTAGTAATACGGAGGGTCGTCCGTGTTCGATCCGGGCAAGGCGCGCACATGGTTTTTTTTCAACTTTGTGTGCGCTGGCTATCTCCAGGGAAAGATTGAATAAATATCCATCCTGGTCTACTGGAGAACAAGTAGTTAAAATTTATATGTACATACCGTTCTGATGCTATCGGCTAGAAAGAAAAGCGATGGACACCTTTGCAAATTAACGGCCTATAGATGATATAGGGCATAATCGGCTCCTCTGCCAACCAGTCGTGATAGCCTCAGTGGTTTAGAGCGCCGTGTGCAAAATCCATTCAAGACACAGATATGTATGGAGAACTAAAGTAGTTAAAATTTCAATTGGTTGGGGTAAATTTTGGGCTGCTGTGGAGGTTTTGTTGGATATCTTCGACCGAACCTTTCGGATGGCAGACCATTCTTTCTTGCTGGTATGGGTCATTCATATCGGTGGATGCAATTAAGGGGGGCCCTGGTTTCGATCTTTCCTCTGACACTTCCGAACATTAGCAGTTTTTTAACTCGAGAAGGATAGGCTTTCAGCATGGTGGAAACCTTGATATCATTAGCACATCCTTAGAAAGCCTGGGTGTATCCGTTCCTACAGCTTTTGTATGAATTCTCCGGGCAGTCTTATTCACTAGTGGGGCAAATTTGTCTAGTTATGGAGTTTTGGAGAGAACCTTCTTCACTTCTGTAGTTAAAGTGCCGCTTAAAGGGCACCTTGTTTGGTCTTACTCAATACTGCAGCGTTGACTTGTATACTCGATTGGTCGATGTTGAGTCAGAACAATCTTGCTACACAGGTGAGAGATGTTTTTTGCCAACAATAGCTATATAGATCAGGATTGTATGGGCACTATGAAGGGTCGTGAAGGTGATGTAGATGTTGACTGTCTTACCATTCTTCCACAGCTTTTCCGTCTTTATTGGCTTCATTGTAGCCCCATGGGTACTAGCTGTTGAAATCGCCAATTAAAGAAATGAGGTTGGGAATTCCGAAATTGAATGGAGGGTGTTCTTAAACTTAATGATGGAGGTTTGTTAGACTGATAGAAACTATGGGACAGAGGCCGAGGCCCAATGTCGGACTTCAATGTTGTCAGCAGATATTGAGGTTGTTCTACAACGGGGTCTGTTTTCACACATGAGCACTTCCAAACTGTAGATGTGGTCTCCCGATGGCAAGGAATTTTCATGGGAAAGTATTTAGTTAAGACCTTGCTTCACATTAAGCTACTCAAAGTACTTCTGCAGAGTCAGTCATCTTTTGGGTAGGTGCAATTTGGCAATCTTTTGAATTTGCCGTAGAAGGGCCACTAATATAAATTCGTTTGCCCCCTGCAATCAGTTTTAAAACAATCCCTACGCTTGGAGCATGGGGAATAAAGCTTTCATTGTTAACATAGTCCTGTGCCTGTGATTTTTTTGGACCGCTGGGGCAATGAATCAATTCTCCCACCACTGGATATCACTTTTACAGGCTGTGTATAACCCCAGAGCCAAAAATACCAAATCAAATAGGGCATGTTATTTTTTTAATGAAAAAAAAACACATCAAGTAGGCACGGATGAATCATACAGGCAAGTAAGTGATACTTCTAAAAGTATTAGCCATTCGAGGTTTGGCAGCCATCTGGCCCAAAGATAATGGAAAGAGGCAATTAACAACATACCTTAATGGTTTTTCTTTAAGTTGATGTGACTGTGAATTCCTTCCTGAGGAGTTATATCAAGATTAAGAAAACACGCATTCTTGAATCAAAGGATATGCTTAGTGACAAATGTAGCCGAAATTTGGATGTTGGCCGCCACTTTGGATTCAATTCTTATTTGGTTGATCTTAAACATGATGTGAATTCTATCTTTAATGCACCATTGCTCAATAAACCCTTAGGGATCATAAAACATCCAAGAAAAAACATATTCTGGACATCAAATGAGATATGCTTCAAATGGCCGCCATTTTGGATTTTTGCCTTTGGATTCCATTTTGCTAATGTAAACAATGGGATGGTTGAATTACCAGTTGAGTGTCAATCAGGTTTTTCGGTTCTAAAATGGCACGAACACAATCAAATGAGTAATTGGATCATATAATAAACATAGAAAGCACGTAAAAACATGACTTTTTAACAGTGGCGGCCATTTTGAATTTGGCGGCCATCGAAGAAATTAATTTGGCCCCTAGACCGATTTATTCAGCATATTCAAGAGCTACATCGTGCAAATTGGTATTTTCACCCAAATGCACAATAGGTTGATTATCTTGCACCCATCTGCATGACTAGTTATGTAACGAAAACAACAAGTCTGACATACGCTAAGACTCACAGAATTGTTTAGTTAATCTTATCAAGCCCGCCAAATCACACGTGGACTCTCAGTTTTATGTTACTTGACACTTAGGAAGGGGATTTTAGTGTACGATTGGTAAGTTGTTAGCAAACGGCAACGTGTGAATGAAATTTAAAGATGGCGATAACCTGGCAGCCTAGAGAAGACCGCAGCGTCAAGGCTGTCGATCAAAAATTCCAACTTTGCGGCAATTTCGACATACCAGCCTCGCCTATTTTTGTTCCGATCGATATCCGCCTACCTTTTGTAAGGTTAGTTTCAGTTAAAATGGTAGTTTAAATCACCATTATCAGTGGTCACAAACGACGGCTTCATAAAATCAGATCGTGATGCCAGACGAGTAAGTGTGACGTCAGTGGGCTCGTGAGTCGGCTTATTTCGCGCTGAGCAGGGCGCGCTCTAATTTATTCAAGCTCGTTGGAGCAGACTCAGTCATACGACAATTAGTCTCGATCTCATTAAATAGGGGCGCATCTGAGCTCAATGCCAGCTTATCTTTTGTTGATTTGAGTAGAATTACTAAATCACTTTATCAATAAGAAAATACACAATTCCCCGCCATGTGTAAATCTGTGCAGTTTTCATATTCACACCACACATGATTGCTGCGTTTATCGGAGGATTATTTTTTACTTACCTAGGGAATCCTGTTTCGCGCCAGTGAAGCAATTCGTAAATGGAGGGTAGGGAGAAATAAGCGAAGTAAGCGATTTAGGCGATTCCGGCGTTTTACAAAAACGCCGATGTTTCGAATATGCAGTTCATATCAGATCAAGTATTAATAGATTGTCGCTACAGTCTGCGGGACGCTATCGATTCCTTTGTTTGAGTCAATCAAGAACGGATAAAGTGTCATGAAAATCTGGGGGGTGAACCTCTAAACATTGAGGAGGATTAGGCCACTTACATATTGTAGTTCGTTATTCTTATATTAATCTTACTCTAATTTGGCTAAGTTGTATTGTTATGTATGTATGTGTGTGTGTATGTGCGCACCAAAAGGCTCCGTCAATTTAGATCCATATTACGCCAAATTCGATGGGAAAGGTGCGTGAGGATACCGCGAAGGATTCTCGGCTAATTTGGACGAAATCCGTTTCATAAATGGGCCTGAAAAAAATTATGCGAAAAAATTATGGTCGGTTGCTCGGTAAAAATTACCATGTGTTTGTACGTGTTACTAAGCAGCGCGTAGGCGTGGTGCGTTGCGACGGGTGGTTACGCGTGGCAACGCGATTTACGCGAAGGACGTATATGCAGTACGCAAAAACAAACAGGTAAATTAAGATTGTTTATACGCGTTACTAAGCGGAGAGTATGCGTGGTGCGTTGTGACGGTGGTTACGCGTGGCAACGGGCGATTACGCGTAAGGACGCGGATGGGGACGCAAATAACAGGCTCCTATAGTGCAAACGGTGTTGGGAAAAAAAAAAAAAAGAAATCGTCAAGAAACACGTCAGTTATTTGCTTTGATTGTCGTATGTATGGATTACTACGGGTTATCCTGCCACGGAGTTTGAGCAAGGAAAAAAATAAATTCAAATAAACGGGAAAATTACGTGATTAAATACGTTAATATTTAGAAATATACACTAATTAAGCCTAAGATAGGATATGCGCAAACTAAAAGGAATAAATGGAATAAAACATACGATCCGGATGTTGTGACGGGGGGGAGGGTCATTGCAGGGTGGCGAGAACTTTCTAGGGAGTTTGAGGGAGTTTTAAGAGAAAAATATGTGGAAAAATACGGGAACTAGGCTTACCCCCACGGGGAGTAGTACTTTGGAAAAAAAGTACTTTGAGAAAAAAAAGTAAACGGAATTAAACTTATTACGGATTAATATTGAAAGTTTGATATTTAATACAATACGGAGAAAAAAAATAAAATAATAGGTCAGTTATACGGGATTAAATATTCAGTTAACGCTTCCTTAATAGAAATCGGTAAACTACATGAGCTATGGGGTATGATAGGTACGAGGATTTGATTATTAAAAGTGTTAAAATACAATTTTGCGACAACGGGGGGAGTCCTAAATAAAGTTCAGGTTACGGGTTTGTTTGCGGTGGTCTCGCCATAGTGTGTCACTTCTTCAGTGATCGCTTCAGTTTCAGTGATCGCTCCCGTTTACTCAACAAGCGGGAGCCGCGCGAAGCGCGGCCTCCCGCTAGCTTACATATTGCCAAAAAGTTGTATGTAGTATGTATGTATGTATGTTCGATCTAAAAGGCTGCGTCAGTTTCGATCCATATTTCGCCAAATTCACTGAAAGGTGCGTGAGGATCCCGGACGGTTTTTAGCGATATATTGGACGAAATCAGTTCAGAATATGACTGAAAAAGATCAACGAAATGTGGCTCGGTTGCTATGAAAAATTACCTTTGTTGCACTGCGTACTAAGCGGCGCGTCTGCGTGGTGCGTGCGACGGGTGATTACGAGTGGGACGCTATCTGCGGTACGCAAAACGGTTACGCGTGATACGCAACATGCGGTATACGCAAGTAGTAACAGGCGCGCCTTTATACATTGGTAGTGTACGGTAGTGCAAAACCACGAGTATATTACTAACGGTGAGTGGGTAAAGAAAATTAATGATCAATAACAGTTCATGTTATTATTTCGGTTTGATTGTGATGGAAAGTAAGGGTTAGAACACACGAGGGGAATTAGTTTTGAAGATTAGTTTTGAGAAAAATGAATAAATATACGGTAAGTTACGGTATGAAATCGCGGTTTTAGTTAGAAAATAGGAATTAGGCCACATAGGGCTAAGCTACGAGATATGCTGGAAACTATACGGAGAAACTTGAGTTATGTGGAGGAAAAATACCGCTACGGGATGTGCGGACGGGGGGGCGAATGCATAAACTGCAGGATGAAGACAAGTTTATACGGGAATTTGAGGAGTTATAGAGGAAAAAATGAGGATATGACATATGAAAAAGTTAAATGGAAAACTTTATAGGGATTAAATATTGGCATTTTTTATTATTAAAAAATACTAGAAAATGAAATTAAAATTGTAACTAAACGAGATACAGGATATGATACGGGTAAATTGAGTTTTAACTAAAGTGTTTTCTGTGGGACCGGGGGAGTCTAAACTTCAGGAGACGGGTAAGTAAATCAACGGGAGTGCCTGATGAGTTGTGTATTCCACTGGTTTGATTATTACGGTGTCGCCATTTGTGTTACTTCTTCAGTTATCGATTCAGTTTTAGTGTCATTTAGGTTCAGTTGATCGCTTCCGTTTCCGTGATCGCTTCTGTTCAGTGATCATTTCGGTTTCGTGATCGCTTCAGTTTCAGTGATATTTTCTCTTTCGTGATTTCGCTCCCGTTCACTCAAATAGCGGGAGCCCGCGCGAAGGCGCGGGCCTCCGCTAGTCATACTTATTTGTAATGTTGTATGTAGTGGGTAGTTCGTATAAAGGCTCCCTCAGTTTTTATCCATATTGCGCCAATTCACTTGAAAGGTGCCGTGAGGATACGGACGGGGTAGAGCATATATTTGGAAGAAATCCTTTCAGAAATGGTGAAAAATCAGCGAAAATGTGCTCGGTGCTATGGAAACATACCCATTGTTTTGTAAGCGCTACTAAGAGTACTGCGTGCGGTTGCGTTGCGACGGGTGGGTCGCGTCGCCAACGGGCGATTACGCGTAAGAGCTATATGCGGTACGCACATAACTTACAGGGGCTCTTATAGTGCAAACGGTTTGGGAAAGAAGAAATGTTATTTCGTTGATTGTCGTCTGGATGAATACTCTACGGGTATCCCCACGCCCACAGGGTTTTGAAAAAAAAATACGGGATGAAATTACGGGGTGATGTGAATATGACCGTGTAATATTTAGAAAATAGGAAAACTATATAGGCATAAGGCTACAGGATATGCTGCACAAAATACGATTGAATACAAAATACGACTACGGGATGTTGTGACGGTGGGGCATCTACATGGCCTGAGAATTTATTTCTTTTTTTTTTGGTTTTTTGTGGGAGTTTGAGGAGTAGGAGGAAAAATATGATGGAAACGGGGACTACAGCTTACCCCAGGGGAGTAGGGCCTACTTTTTGGATGTTAAAAAAAAAGTAACACGGCCAACTTATACGGGATAAAATTTTGAAGTTTTATTTTAATAAAAAAATACGAGAAAAAATAAATATACGGAAAGTTATTATACGGGATTAAATATCAGTTGGACGTTTCCTTAGAAATCGGTAACTATTATGAGCTATAGGATCTGATAGGTACGGGAATTGAGGTATTTATTAAAAGTTTAAAAGGACAAAATGGACTCGGGGGAGTCCTTATAAGTCAAGGATACGGGTTTGGTGCAGGCTCTCGCCATGCATAGTGTGTAACTTCTTCAGTATCGCTTCAATTCGTGGATCGCTCCCGTTCACTCGCGCGGGCCTCCCGCTAGTCATACTATTTAATCTTACTAATGTTGTATGTATGTTGTGGGTTTTATGTGTGTAGTAATGTTCACAAAAGGCTCCGTCAGATTCGATCCATATTTCGCCAACTTCACATGAAAGGTGCATGAGGATACGGCGGTTGTTTATACCTATTTTAGTGACGAAATCCGTTCAGAAATGGCTGGAAAAACAACGAAAATGTGCTCGGTGGCTATGGCCAATTACCAGTGTTTGTAAGCGTTAACTAAGCGACGCGTATGCTTTGTACGTTGGGACGGGTGTGGTTACGCGTGGCAAACGGGCGATTGGGCGTAAGACCTATATGCGGTACGCAAATAACAGGCTCCTTATAGTGCAACGGTGTGGGGATAAAACATAAAAGAAAGGTTATGTCAATGTTAGTTCGCGTTTATTAATTGTCATATGTTTGGATACTACGGGTTACCCCCCCCCCCCGGGAGTTTTGAGAAGAAAAAATTAGAATAACGTAAAATAGGGATGAAATATTGACGTTTTGAATTTAGTATAAGAAATATAGGCTATAGGCCGAAGCACAGGATATGCTGCAAATACAAAGAATAAAAAAGACGATTACGGGACGTTGTGACTGTCATCTACAGGATAGCAAGAACTTATAGGGGAGTTTGAGGGTTATTGAGAAAAGATGTGGGAAAATACGGGTAAGTTACGGCTTACCCCACGGGAGACTTTGAGAAAGAAAAGTTACACGGAAACCAAACGGGATTAACTACTGAAGTTTATTATTTAAAAAAATTACGAGAAAAAAATAAAAAATATACGGAACAAATGTTATATTGGGGATTAAAATATTCAGTTGGCGTTTCCTTAGAAACCGGTAACTATATGAGCTACAAGATATGATAGGTACGGGTGAATTTTTTTGTAAAGTATTAAAAATACAAAAGTTGCGACTCCGGGGAGTTTAAAGTTCAGGGTGACGGGTTAGGTTGTGGGGTAGTCTCGCCATAGTGTGTCACTTCTTCAGTGATGGCTTCAGTGTCAGTGATCGCTCCCGTTCACTAACTAGCGGGAGCCCGCGCCGAAGCGCGGGCTCCCGCTAGTGAGTGATATTAAAAAACTCTTATACATTTATGAAATGATGGTTAAAGATGTCGTATTGATTTCTGGAAAGATGTGAACGTATCAGGTTTTCTAATATTCGTATGATTGTAAAGAACTTGGGCGGGTAATAAATTTATGTTATTATTCCGATCATTTTCTCATTTACTTATTTTGAATGGTTCAGAGTTTGTTCAAGGTTGATGTTTGGCTGTATCAGTGTTGCAATTAATTTTGTTCAGTTAGAAAAAATGACATTTGTTAATTAGCCTAGTACAACACAGACTACCACACACATTGATTTGATAGCAATGGATAGCCTTATGGTCATCTTCTTTCCATGGCTAGCAAAATGGAGTCCCAACATGCCTAGATTACATCAGAATGAGTATTTAAAGTTCATTCACGTTGTCAGCCAAAACTAGTCTAAAACTGTCAATTTCCATAGTCACAGTGTAAATAGGGAAAATTCTTGTTCATAAAAAAGTTTGGAATATACGATTTCCAAGCGGCATTTTTGCTCTACTAGTTTTAGAGCATTAGTACTACAATGTTTTTGAGTCAGTAATCTTGCAAACTCAAAATTTCCACATATATCCAGTATTTTATAATTGTCCTCAACTATAAGGGGAATAATGGGAATGTTGGTACTGTATTGTTGATACAAAATGTAGAGAAAAAACGTCTATTGCTGCTCCCCGTGGTTCACAAATTTATGGAATCGGATGTTCAGTAACAGAAAATGATAGGGGTTGGCAAACCACTCCCGTCGGGAGCTTTGGTACAAAAATGGCACTAGGTAGACGAGGGGTAACCACATTGTTTGCCTGGGTGACTTTAATTTACTCTAACTTCACTAGAGAATTAAAAAAAAAGAAAGAAAACATTTTGGAGAATAATTGAAGTGAGAAAAGAATCTTTTAAAAAATGATTTTCTTGATTGTTATAGCCCCATGCAAGAAAGTATCATTTTTTCTTCATCAAATTGTAACAAATGGACGTCATTTAGTGTTAGTCGTTGGTGTGTGAAATTTGTCTAATTAATGTGTAATATTTCCGTGTACATTTACATTTTTGTAACCGGTTACGAGCCTAACTTGTCTAGAAAAAATGCACATTCAAGGGCTTATTTTTGAACTGTTTATGTATTATGGGCAAGTTTTTACAGTGTTTGCCAAATAGTAGATTTTGAAGTCATTGTGATTAAGTGATCGCTTATCCTGAATGTTGTAACATTATGGAGGGCCCCCCGCTGGGAGATAAATAACACACACAACAAAAAAAAATAACGCTTAAAAAAAAAAATAGAATAAAGATAATTAAAATATAAAAACCTCAATAGCAGAGGGACAGTACAGATGCTGTAAAAAATTGATAGTATCTCTGTGCCTGATTCTATTCATTTACTCACAGACTTAATTAAAATAAAAAATCTAAAATTATTGTGTTCTATCAATTATTTATAATATTGGCTACTTACTAGGCGGAAGGTCCGTTGCAGTATAAGATATACAATGAGGTAATATAATCATTATTAGATTTGAAAAAAAAATGCAGACAACGTTCCATCCTTCCTTCCCTCCTTCTTAGCTTCATTCCGTCCATCCATCCATCCACCAGGGTTCCCACTTAGGTTTTGACTTGAAGTCCACTGGCCCCCATAATTTTCAAAATGTTCAGGATTATCTGGTCCAGTGGATTTGTGGTCCGAGACCGCCTACATTGCAGTTTTCCAAAAATTATATGGTTCGTAAGATTTCCTGATTCTACTGTGGTTTAGTGAAACTTTTGAGGTATCACATTTCCTTATTGTCATGTTAACAAGTTGGTTTCTGATTTTTTTTACCAACAACATGGAATAAGCGTATTCCTCATAAAATTCTTATCTAGAAAAAAAACACAATGAGGTAGGTATTACACTGGAACAAAAAGTATCTCGGGCATGTCGAAAAAAAATGTCGAGATACTTTGTGTGCCAGGTGTATGTCATTATCTTTGAGCAATCCCACACATGAAAGCTATTTTACATTACCATAGTCGGCAATATAAGTCGCATTTACCATTCAAATGCCCCCCCCCCCCCGTGGGTTGAACCCCACAACACTGGATTTTGCCACCTCACCCAGACCTCCACAAGGAAATTACTATACTTTGTCTGTCACTCGAGTTGAAGGTGGACGGCAGTACGAGTCTTTGCTTCCCACTAGCGTCTCGAATAGTGCCGCTTTATTCGCTGAGTATCATGCTATGATTCAAGCATAGCGCGCGCGATCATGGATGCGGAAAAAATAAAAGTAGCCAGTGACGTCAACTTCACTTGAGGTGATGAGACAAACTATATTCTTAAAAAAAAACTGTTCTAGAATGAACAAATACTTCCTAATTGAGTACTTTGTTAGATTTTAAGCAATATTCAGTGTATTTCTTAACCACTTACGCATAAGGGTGCTCCGATAGGGCCCATTTTTGTTTTCAGCCGGCGTTTTTAACGCTGCAATATGTGGGTTTTATTTTTGTATGTTGTCTAACTTTTAGTTGCGCTTGCATTGGTGTAAAATCTAAAATTTAAAAAAAGAAAAAACCTAAAATTTTTTATTTTTTGCGTTAATTAGCAGGGGTACCTAGCATGCCTAGGAACCCCCCTTATGCATTAAACGGAAGTGCCCATGACCAAAAAAAAAAATATATGAAAATCTTAATAGAGTTACTGTGATTCTGATTTTGCATAATGCACATACCTTGTGACATAAAACAAGGTAAATAATTAATCAAAAAATTATTTGAAAAAAAAAGTATAAGTAGGCCATTGGTGTGCCATAAATTTTATATACATTAGCATGTAGCGGTTTATTAGAAAACTATGGTAAATTATTACAGTAAACCCTTAAAAAAATATTGAAAATGGATGAGACATGTATGATTAATGTGACATTAATATTGGGTAAACAAGTCATTCTTCACCAATTAAAGGGAATTCAGCAAAAGGCTAGGTGAAGCAATGCCCCGTTTTAGACAAGCAAGAAAGTGGTGTCTCTTTTTCGCCCACAGTTTGACCGCAAAATTAAAAATCATGTTTTATCCCTATAGTTTTCTACTGAACATTCTTTTTCCGTTTGCATTTCTGTATGTTAAGGTATTTGAAAGCTTCCTAACATGCGGGGATCATCTTTTAGGAAAAGTGGTTATATTGGGGGTCCCTAGGACCCCCTCCCTCGTTATGCACTAACGGAAGTGCAAACCCCTCAATGCAGTTAAGTGTTAATAAGGAGGTCATTTAGTGACTACAACTTATTTACCCTCGTGTCATTACATCATCAAGTACATTATACTTAAATACCTGATTAAGCTTAATTCTTAAGTCAATACACGGTCAGTATATCTTATTTGTCTTCATACATGTACCATGTACAATAATATAGTATTTATTTTTACCCCTCCGAATATAACCCCCCTATTTATGGGGTGCGATCAGGATTCGTTTTTTTCCTAACATATTCTTATTCCTCATAAATTTCTGATCTAAAAAACACATGAGATACATTTTCCTTCCAGGTGATACCTAGCTCATTTTTAACCTGTGGACTATTACCAGGCCAGTGGAAGAATAGAGATACGTTTTATATCCTAACATACCCAAAATACAGCCTGTCTCAAAAAAATGGTACAATCAAAAACAGATTTTTTTCAATATTATATCTCAACACAAATAAGTCGTATTGTACATCACATTAAAGAGAAAATACCAGGCTTTCCAGGATTTTTTGTTTCATCTCATTTGCTTGTTTCAATCGAGAGATAACTCCAGTTTACTGCGGAACACAAAAATCAAGTTTGTGCCACTTTCTGGTTGAGTGAAAACGGTGAATGAATTTGTTAAACATAAGTTATTCACACTTGAGCAGATATGAAAATCTTTAAAAAGGGATTAACTTCATAAAGAAACTCTAAAAGTTACTTAATGGTGGAAGTTATGATCAGTAAGTTCTGGCTTTAAGATAAAGTGAATAACATTAGACATACTGTTGTTTGTTAGAAGAGAACCATGAGCGTACAGCCGGCATGTAGCAACCTGGAGAAGAGAGTTTTTATGGTCTTGAAGTATCATGAAACGCAAATTCCTACCAACACTTTGATACTTTACTTCCAAATTCAAATTTTTATTGACTTCAACAATTAGTAAATGCACAAAGATAGTGCAATATTCTTAAACCATTTCTTTGGATTTGGAGTGTTTATTTTAGTTGCAATTACATTCCTGGCATGATTTTAACAGATACCAATTTTGAAATAAATGCAAAGTTCCATTTCATTGACGTGCAATAAATATTTGTATTGTTTATTATTTATGAATAGAAGATATTTATCATTGAACTGATTATGTTGACTATTAAAACTTGTGTCGATAAAACTAGACTTCTTTTGTTTACTTTAATCTGTGTTTTGTTTCTTTTGTCAAGTTGAAATCTTTTGTGAGCTTCAAGACAGCATGGCATAACTGGGCGAAGCAACTCTGCCCATGCATAAAAGTGGCACAAAATGGGTTTTGGTATATCACACTAAATTGATTATATCTCTGGATTGATAAAAGCAAATAACATGAAACAAACACCATTGGAAAGCCTGGTCTTTCTTCTTTAATACTATGCCAAGTAAGAATGACTTATTTTGAAATTTCATATTTATCCATTTTTTTTTCTGATTGTACCATTTTTTTTTGAGACAGGCTGTAGATAGGACATTAATAAGAGGCTAAAGACATCCAGGTATATAAAATTAATATTTGCCGTATCTTTAATCAACAAAGACTTGTACATGAATATCATAGACTCTTACTCAAACCACAAATGTCACAGACCGGTCAAACAAGGTGCGTGGGAATCAACCCCGGCGTGTTTGTTTGTTTGTTTGGTTTGTTTCGTTTTGTTTTGTTTTGTGTGTGTGTGTGTGTGTTAAACGCCATTTAAGCGTCGTCTGTTGAATTAATGCT
>JAMKCH010084489.1:0-44180 GCA_023653785.1 Ophioderma brevispina | reverse complement strand
TATATATATATATATATATATATATATATATATATATTTAAGAAATAAATATATTTAAAGTTGAATAAATGTAATTATTGTATCAACAGAATATTTCATTAGGTAACGTTATCTGGCAGGAGGCACAATTTGTGCATCATTTTCTGTACCGCCGTTTGGCACAGTATCAAGCAATGCTTTAATTCATGAATACTCCATCCTGTATATCTACTCCATTACATGTGTCCCCGTTTTGTTTTGGTTGGCTTGGAGGCGCGAGCTCGATATACCTTACGTTTATAACTTCAAACCATCCATGATAAAAGTTCAGAAAGTAGAGTGTGGCCGGCGGGAAAAGCTATAACAGCATGAAAAGAAAGAAGTAAACCAAATCCTAAATTAAGTCTGATTTCCAAAAGCCCGATGTTCCAAAATCCCAAACGGTGATCTATGACTAAGAACTATTAAGCCAGAGTCAAAACGACATCTTACTTAGTAGGCTCAATGACTCATGCCGTCTTCTTCAATTTCCATATTTTTTTCCCTATTTTGATCGTTCAAGAAAAAAAGCGGGCTCTTTTGTCTAACAATGATGTGCCAATATTCCTTTTGGGTGTAAATTACCGATTCTTTCAATTAATAACCGTCTGGGGGCTGAGATGTCTCTCTGTCTGTCTGGTGACCCGCCCTAGATCTACCTGCTTTCGCTCGCCGGGTCGAAATATGAACAAGAAAAACCAGACAGAGAACGATTTGCTTGAGATGTAGGCCTATAGGGTGACACAAAAACCTGCTACCAGATATCAATTGCCGAACGAAACTTTCTATCAGACTAAGATATTTCAGGTTAAAAAAGAGTTGCTCTTCACGGACTCCAGTACTCTCTAATTCTAGATTAAAAATTTTAATCTAAATGGATCCAAGTTAGAGTACATCAATCATTGAGGTGAGGTACAAAAATGTTAAAAATGTTCAAAACGTCGTTTTAACTGGCAGCTGGGGCTCATAACAGTTAAAACAACATTTTTACAGTTCAAACGGTTAACATGACTTTTTTACAGCTATTTGCACACTTCGAGTCTCGGCTGACAGTTAAAACGGCGTTTTTTAAGAACATTTTAACAGTATTTATAGACAATGAGAGAGGAAAAGTTATGTCCTTGCTGGATAAGTCCGCGTTTTTAAAATTTGCAGTCAAGTTAAATCCACTATCAGCGATTTTTTTCAACTGAATGTAAACAAATCGCCCCTCCTATTTTCATTAAAGTGCATTTTTTTTGCACTGTTGTACTGGAAATTGTTGTAGTAAAGACCCCTGTAAGTTGCTAAGCGTATACAGGGTGAGTCAAAAAAACTTGACCCTGATTGTGTCCGCCATATTGAATTTTCAAGCAACACATATCTAACATATGTGGTATCATCTGAAAGCTTATTTCATTATCTGTAATTTCCTGCAAAGATCATTCACATCGGTTAGGTATAGACCGGGTTACAGTCGTTTTAATCAAGTAGTCTGTTTTCTGCTCTGTCCACGGATTCACATTAAAATGGACGGCGCCGTGCATTCAAATGGGAATCCGTGGATAGGGGAAAAGCGGACCACTTGATTCAAAAGACTGTAGCTCGGCCTATACTTAACCGATTGGAATTATCTTTGCAGTAAATTAAAGATAATGAAACAGGCTTTTCGATGATACCACATATGTTAGATATATTTTATTTAAAAACTCAAAATGGCGGACACAACCCGGGTCAAGTTTTTTTTGACTCACCCTGTATAACACGCCGTATTTGTCAAGAAAAAATATTGTTATGCTTTGTTTACTATAATAAAAGTCGGGATCACTTTTTAAGGTGTAGAAACACAGTCGTAAATGACATCTTCAGGACCGCTTTAAAATGCTTAAAGGTGGATGGCCCGATTTAAGAAGGATATGAAGTTTTCTTCTTGATAGATTGGCTTTCACTCCAAAACCCCATCTGCAAAGTTTCGCGCCGATATTTCAATCCGTTTTGATGTGAGAGCTAAAAACGTGATTTTGTAAGCCCCATAGAGTACTGTGTAAAATTAATATTGGTCGACCAAAATGGGGTACATTTTCGCTCATAAATTCCCAACCAAACATACGTTGGCTCTAAGATTTCACAGGGTAAATGAGAAAAATAGTAGCTTTCTTCTGATACCAAAATGTTCACCACTTCCGGTAAAATCTGGGGCTTCTGGGGACGAGGCTATTAGGGATCGGGCTATGGACCTTTAAGTGTCTATTTTTTACAAAGAAAGTAAAATATGATGTTGATATGACCTAACACTAGTCATTTAGATACAAAATAGGCATTTTGAATTTGGAAAAAAATGATTGATAGTGGCTTTAAAGCCCAAAGTTAAAATCCCATATGCTGATATGACAACGAATATGACGAACTATATTAAAACGATATCTTATAGTAAAATTTTTAATTGCCGGTCCAAGGGAAAGTTGTCTTAGTCCCGTATAACCGTACAAACGGTAAACGTTGTTAAGAAACTGTTTCCTTAACTCTTTGCACGCTGGGTAATTCGGTATAAGGTATAACGCATAAGTCAGTAGTGGCATAATTTTGAGATGGCTTTCCAAATATTTGTAGGTCATTTGGGATGTCATCTAAAAACGAACAACAAAGGCTTGGTCTTCTTTGAACTCATTTCAATGCATTTTCACGCTGGTTCTGCATTTGCTCATGAAAATAACTAATTTGGAAATGTTTATAACAAGAAAAGACAAAAATTGACCAAAATTCATCTTTGAGCGAGTACTCGCCTGCGGCATGCAAAGAGATAAGACGCCGCGCCTCAAACTTTCCCCACCAACCGTACAATGTCGAACGAAGCGAGCTCGGGCCAAGGAGAGGGTGCTATATAGCGCCTTTAAGTTCAGGGATGTACAGGGACTTTACAAAATGAAGCAAAACCTTGATAAATGGCTACTCTTTCCTCTGTACACGCTTTGAGGCAAACGGTTTCACTACAAAACGTGGATGCTATGGCAGCCGTAATATCAATCGAAACTTTGAAATGCACGAAGAAATCTGTTTATCAACTTCATTTCAACAGAAAAAGTAACAGGAACAAGCAGGGACTCCAATATGCATTGGCTTAGGAAGGTTTTCAGGATTGGGGGGGGGCCCACCGCGAAGCGCCGAGTGGGGAGGCAGCGCCAGCGAAGGGGGACAATTCCACCCATTTTTTTCTTGCTCCCAGTTTGTGCCCCCCCAGTTTGCGCCCCCACACCCCCAGAAGAAAAATAACAGATTTTTAACAACAAATCAGCGATTTGGGGCAAAAAATACCAAAAATGGGCAAATATCAGCAATTTTTAGCTAAAATTTGTTAAAAATATTAAAATTTTGGAAGTTTTGGCCCCAGAATTTCACTTTTGCCAAAATATTTTGAGGGTGCATGAATATGAGATAGAGAGAGCACCACAACACTTCATATTGGTTGATAAGAAGTGGTCAATACTACTTTGTTGTCATTGGGGATGAGGTTTTGAAAGTGATGGTAAAACATTTGGCGGCAAACGGCGAGCGCAGCGAGCGAAAATTTTTGGCTTAATCAGTACAATATGCATGTCGGTACACGCCACTGGGAGGGTTGACGCTTTGGAATTGATGTTTGGTAAAAGTGTTAGATTATTGGGGGGGCTCATGGGGATTTGAGCCCCCCCCCAAATATTGGGGGTGACAGCCCCACCCCCCCCCCAAGCCTCCCCGCTTCCCTAGAGCCTATGATATGAACCATCATTTTTTTAAATATCATTTGAAAACACTAAAGTTGAGTCCATTTCAAAACTTTATACCCTGAGAAAAAAAAACAGAAGCATCGCGAATATACTGTGAGACAGGATGAACGAGCATGAAATCGAGAGTGCCTAAAATGTTGTTCATACATCTGTTTTCACACCCTATATCTCAAGTGGTCAGTCTTGTTATGCTTGTCACTATAACGCCCATAACGGCCAGTCAAACTTTAATCAGGCTGATCAATTTCAATACCGTCTATCTTAAGCTAAAGCAACAACAAATACGTTGATATACAGGAGAACGTCCACACCATATAGTTTCAAGCCAGACCACTTGTAAATACTGTTGGAATGAAATGGCAATGACCAGAGTTTTTCTATTGTCTGTATGCATGTTTTATCTTTGCCAATTACAAATAGTCTTGCTTATGTAGTGGCGAAACAACCCGGTGAATTCAGCCACGTACCTAGTTAAAGGTTTGAAAATGTTTGACCCGAATAATGGACAAGAATTGGACGGGCAAAACTGCAGCCGTGGCTGGCGGCATAAAAGCCTACAAATATACCAATATTAATAGTGAATTGTCTACCTAAATAGTCTGGTCAGAGCTATAGCGGGAGTGTGTTGACCCTAAAAGCTCACACCAGACAGACTTTATAATATAGCTCATGCCCTATACGGTTGGTGTTCCTTCAAATCTACCTTTTACTTGCTGTGTATATTAAATTGAGTTGGGCCACCAACATACCATTTAATGTTTCTTATGTCATGAAAATATACCTGCATAATTGTGTTGTTTTTTTTGTTTCACGTATTGTTGGTGTTGCTTGCTTGTTTTGATAATTGCAATAAAAACCGAAAAATTGTGACACCAAAAATGTCTTTCCCGTATATTTTCGGATTTTAGTAGGAGGGGGCTATACGGAGGGCACCAAAATTACTTTTTGTGTTTATTTTCAGTCGGGCTGGTTCTTGTATTCTATTAAACCATCTATATGAAATGAGAATAAAATTGTACATCTGGTCAAAGCAGGGGGTCCAAGCAAAAAAGTGTGCAGGCGCCCTCTGTGTCATGTTCTTTAATTTTGTGGTGGGAGTGGATTGAGCAGGAAAATCTCTAATTACTCTTTCACAGGTAGTTTGTAATGTTTTGATGTTTAATTCTATGTAAAATGAAGACTCAAGATAGCGGATTTGAAAGTGCAAGTGAACATTGGACATTAGTTTCTTTTTAAAAAATGCGTTTGGGTCCAAAATTTAGCGTTTGAGGGCGGTTTTCTCGCGATTTTTAGCTTATGCTTCTCTTTTGCGTTTTGAAGTTTACAGCTGAAGATAATCCCAAATGTGACAGCTTCACTTTTTCTTCGTCGTGCTGTTATTGATGAAAGTATATGCGTCACGACTCGTAGTCTCTATTTTTTTTTTTTTTTACCTGTATTCAGGATTACCTTCATACTATAAGCATGGTGTAGAATTTGACTTTATGACACGCGTTTTGCAAGCGTATAGCAGGAGGGAGGGTGGTAAACAATCTGCGCGGGTATAAACGTAACAGGAGAGATTTCTTTCATTACTAGAGGCGGCAATTGTACCCTTAACGATTTTAGCAAAACATTGTATGATATAACAGTGGCATATTCTCGATATCACATATGGAAATGGTTTCCGTTTTTTAGCAATTTTGTCTCCCATCCCGGGGGGGGGGGGTACTCACGTGTTAAAGGTATATGGGGAGATCCGGCTCCAGTGGGTCATTTTTCGTGAGAAATCCCTAGACATGGGTCGTATTTCTTGAGAAATCCTTAAGAAATGGGTCCCGGTTCATGAAAAATGGATCAAAATCTAGCTAAAAATTCGAAATTTTCTGGGGCTCGCCAAGCGAGCCCAGAAAATTTGGAAAAATGGGGGTATATTTGAAGCAAAATCTCGAATATGGGTAGAAATGGGTACCTTTTTCTACCAAATGACCCTTAGAAATGGGTATAGGGGTGCGACTCCTCAGCTGCACATCCCCGACCAAACCAAATCTGAGTAACCCCCCGGGGTCTCCATTCGAATTATGGCTGCAATATTGGCGACATACTCTCAGAGAACTCTTGCGAAACTTTAATAATTCAATATTATCATGTTTTGAACTTAAGAATTAGGGCATAATAGAAGCTGATAAAAATGAAATGTAATCTGTGATATGCGCTCTTGTGTAACGAGCAGGGACACATTTTAAAGAACAGATTTGTGCTGGCGACATGGCGAAAAGCAAGAATTATGCATCTTTAGCCTTATTGCCTGATACTTTCTCAGCCGGTTAGAACTTCTAGTCCGAATCATTTTGAAAATCTAACTTCCATTATTATTATATCAATACATCCATTCACCGGCCAAAACAGCTTAAAACTGTGCATGACTGTGAGCGACACTAAACGACTTTTTGACGACACTTTCTCGATATGGAACATGATGGACTAGACGAAAATAAAATACAACCTGGCGAGAAGCACTTGCTATATATGTGGTGTTAGATACAGTTAACTGTTACTTACTCGAAGCAAACGAATCAGCTGTTACCTCCGTAAAGAAAAGTGGCGTGAATGACCGCTTGCTGTATGCCGTAGTAGTGGAGGCAGGTTTGTACTGCAAACTTGTCGACAACCCCTCCCTCTCGTACAACAAAATGCAACCCCTTCTAGTCCGAAAGAGAGTAAATAAATAATTTTAAAAAATGATGGTTGTGTCAAAATTTTGGGTGGCAAGGGGTTTTTTTGGGGTCAAAAAAATCACGTTTTGAGCTAAAAGCATAAGAATATCAAGATTTATTAATTTTCTTATCAAACCAATTTTAATCATCATGCAATATTATCAATCTCTGACAGTTATATTATATATTTCTGTTTTTTATACAATATATAAAGGATCCTCAGAATTTTTAGCCCTAAAATCACCTTTTTTCCTAAAAAAAGCATCTTTTTATCACATCACCACACTGAGTATTACCTGAACCCTTTATGCAATGTATAAAACCTATATCATAACAAAAAGGATCCCATAAAAAAATAAAATTGTGAATATTTTTACCTTAAAATATAAAAATACTAATTTCGCTTAACTTGCGTCCCAAATTTCATTTTTCCGTCGTCATATAGAAATCATCCCTGCCGGTCCAATATTGCAACCACAACCATTATTTCTTAAATCTTATATATTTATCTCAAATAAAGGGGGTTGTGTTTTTGTTGTACGTGGGGAGGGTAACTCGAAAACTAGAGCACTTTTCAGGCTCGGCCGCTCCGCTATAGTCTGCCATCATCTGTCGAGCAACATATATCTCATCCACAAGTCTCGTGACTTATAGTACTTATTTTGAAGACAAGATAAACTTAAAACACGTGTAATACATGGATATGAAGTCAGTTAAAGTCTGACTCGAGATTTCGAATATTATTTTTTTGTGTAATAAATGAAAAATAGTCAACTAGAACTAAGAGATATATATTTCTTACTCTTTCCCTGGAGATGGCCAGCGCACGACCGTGTTTGGAAAAAAAAAAACCTGTGCGCTTGGGCTGGATTCGAAACGGCGACCTTTGTATTACAGGCCGACGCGCTCTATCCGACTGAGCTATCAAGCAGGGTTGGTAAAAGAGCGATAGAATATCTACCAACCCTGCCTTGATCGCTCAGTCGTAGAGCGTCGTGCATGTATAACGAGGTCGCCGGTTCGAATCCGCCAAGCGGCACATGGTTTTTTTTTTCAACACTGTCGTGCTCTGGCCCACTCCAGGGAAAGATAATAAATATATACTCTTGTCTACCTGGCGAACTAAAGTAGTTTTTTAAATTTCTAGAACTAAAGATAGTAACCTAAATGAACAATTCCAAAATTTGAGATGAATCGGATCTTTCGTTTTGGATGCAGTAAACATATTGTATTATTACGTCCCATAGGATACTGTGTATAACAAAAATTTCCGGATCCGGAATTTTAAACAAAGTTGTGATTTTCTATATGAAGGAATTCGATTTAAGCTTAGTAAATTCACACAGTGATTAGTATATGGACGAGCATTATGTACATGCAAAAAACACGATTTTTTTTTTGGAAATTGAGGGCGCCCTCCTCAGGAAATCTCTGAGTCGGCCTTTAAGGCTGGTAAACCGACACATATATCAGACCCAGCAAAGATTGTTGAAGCGCGGAATGAGGAATTACGATATTTTTTTCACCTAGAAATGGGCCAGTGATACATTGGACCAATACCCTATCTCAAAACGAAACAAGGCGAACTCGTATTTACGCGATGCGTAAAATATGTCCCCGCCGAATATTGCGATCACTAAGTGACAACTAAAACTGCACCAGTCCACCCTTATTTTTGGCCATCACTAGCTCGCCAAAAAGAACTTGAAAGAAATCTTAAAATTCATCATGCAAAAATCCCTGAAAATTCACTAAATTTAGTAAAAATATGATAATTTACTCAATTTGGCAACACTATTTTTGAAAAAATCATGTAACCACATTTTAAAATTGGGACCCATACGGGGTCTGGAAAGCGGCGAAACATTGAATTTTACGTATTTTCTCATTCTCCAAGAAATGTAAACAGGCTGGCAACCCGAAGAAATGACCCACATGTAACAACCAGAACTAAAAAAATTGCCCAAAATCTAATCAGGTTGAGAACTCCTCAGCCCGTTTCCTTCCACCAAGTTAAATCATTATACGCCTTACAGAACTCCTGAAAACTTGTACACTAGCCTTGCGGGAAAATTTCATAAATTATGCAAATTAGATACTTAATTAGCATATTTTACACTTAAAATCTAATCAGGTTGAGAACTCATCAACCTGCTTCTTTCCACCAAGTTACATCATTATACGCCTTACAGAACTCCTGAAAACTTGTACACAAGCCTTGCGGGAAAATCTCATAAATTATGCAAATTAGATACTTAATTAGCATATTTTACACCCAAAATCTAATCAGGTTGAGAACTCATCAACCTGCTTCTTTCCACCAAGTTATATCATCGTAGCCCTTACGGAACTCCAGATAAAATGTACACAATGTTGACATTTTCTGTGCAATATTGACCTTTTTCCCTTGACCGTTTTTCCCCTTACCCCTGACAGACCCAGGGGAGGACCCTGGGGGAATGAATTACATGGTGAGTAGGGGGTATCCCCTCCTACAATATACCAAGGTTTGGCTATTCTAGCTCATCCAGAAAAAAAGTTATGCCCAAAAGTTCCAGGGTTAACATTTTTATCACGGACATACATACGGACATACGGACGGACATACGGACGGAGCCCATTTTATAGTCCCCTCCCGAACTTCGTTCGGCGGGGACAATTAACAGTTTGCTTCAGTTTCTTCCCCTTTCCATTTTTTCTATAAGTTATATGATTTCCTCAACACATTTACTACTATCTTTTCCTTGGACTCGGTTGTAATATTAGTTTTCATTACGCTTTATTCCGTTTGTCGTCTATGGAGCGGAACTGGGGCTCCGCCGGCGGACTATAATTACTTTCACACCGGTGTATTCCAATTAATCTACGCAAGAAGAGGTGGGATGGTCTGTAAATAATAATATAACAAATAACAACATCTTGATATAGCGCCTAATGCAAGCCTCTCTCTAGGCTCTTCACATATTAAGAACAATATACAAATAATCATACGAACAAATACAAAAATAGATAAAATTCCAATGTTAAAACCACATATGATATCATCAATTATACACAAGTTCAAAATTACTATTATTGTGACCCCATTATGTTACCTCAATTATACACAATTGTCAAAATAATATAATTGTGAACCAACAGATAGAAGACAAAGAACAACCCATTTGCCTCCCATACTAAGAACATCTGGGAATACAATACACCTGAATCGTCAGCAGCGAGGAGGACTGTGTGTATGTACCCACAGCGACATCGGTTACGTCTTGAATCTTTTCCTGGATTCGTGTCTCTACCCTACCTAAACTGATGAAAAACAACTATCCGTAAGCAACGGATTGGATGAAGGTAAGAATAAGAAAAAGAGAAGGAACAAAATCACAGAATTAATAGTGATTGGGACTAGCATCAGAAACAGGTAATCCGTATCAATCAGAAGCCTTAATTTTGTGTAAATAGGATGTCTTCAACGTTGGGACTTGTAAAAAATAGTGTTGCTGACGAGCTTAACGGATACTGTTAGGGAGTTAATTCCACAAATGTGCTGCGTAAGCAAAAGATCTATCACCATAGAAATTTGTTGATGAGTTGGCTGATTTACTTCAGGCGAGCAAGAAGATATCTCAAGGTTCTCGGTGTGGAATACAGCTGGATAAGCTCGCAGATAGGCAGGTGACATGCTGTTGAGGCCTTTAGTTGAGAAGTACGAAATCTTAAAAACTGCTTCTCTGTATTATTGGAAGCCATGTAGTTGGTAGAGAGCTTGTGGGTTGTCTCTCGTCGCGGATTTTAAGGACAAGACGGGCAGCTTCATTTGAACTCCTGAACCTTGGTCCATTCTCTTTCTGGAAGGCCATCGCAGCAGGAATTGCAAGGAATCCAGCCTAGATGTAACAAAGGCGTGGACTCAATCGTATGTAGATTTTTCATCAAGGTACTGTCGAAACTGCCATTTTCCTTATTGAGAGCCAAGCAGCTTTGCATAAGCTGTTAATCATGATTGATCATTCTTAGTGATGACTCTACTCTACACCAAGGTTCCGTGCTTCAGCTGACGGATGTATTGCCAATGATCATAGTTTGCTGAGAGTTGCTTAGCCGATCTCTAAAAGAGCGCGAAAGTACAACATCTCCGCTTCTTGTCATTTAATATCGCTTGTTGGATGTGACAGACACCAGGATCTGATGTCTCATGCAGTTTCACCATCATTTTTATGGCTGCTTCACGATCCCGAGTGTGGAAAGTCGTATAGCTGGTGTCATCAGTGTAACCAAACAATTTAATACCTGGGCATGATATATCCTGTAGTGTGCACTGAACAGATGAGTCATCGTCCAGTAACCGATCCCTGTGGGACTCTTTTCTTTTTCCACAAATCTACCGCCACAGATCTTAAACGCAAGACACCTCTGACTGATATAGATTGAGTTTTCCGGCCATCTAGGTCAATGACGAGAACCAACTTTAATGCTTTTTTCATTAATCCCATACCGTTAAGTTAGACTGTATAGGACCTTGTTGTGGTCTCCTATGGTTCGAGGCGGCGCTGATCCATAACAAACTATTAGCAACAGCCTCTTTTTGTTTGTCAAGAGCAGTCAGATGTCATTCGTCCCCTTCTGCGCCCGTAACAGAGCAGTCTGCAGTACTGTCATATTGCCGGTATGCCGAATGCATCGGAACATGGAGATAATTATCGATGAGGTAAGTCTGCCACTGATTCACTGCTTACTCTTTTCAATCAACCTTTCCGAGAATGGCAGATTATATATAGGGGCGATAATTTGAGAGAGTTGGGTGTGCCAAGCCAGATTTCTTCAGCAGCGGGTGACAGATCATGCTTGAGAGCTTGGGGAATACGCCCGAAGACAAGGAAGAGTTGGCAATCCTTGATATGACTGGTAACAGATCTCTATACATAGTTTTTAAGAGACCAGCTTTAAAGGGTCTACGGTGCAGGACTTTGATCGATGCTGATTTGATGGATATCAAGACCTCCTCTTCAGACGCTGTAGAAAAGTAGCTGAAGGTGCCTTGGCATGACTCTGTTAGTTCAACGGAAATAGAGGCAGTAGTAGTATCGTGTAGACTGTTACGCAGCAAGCTCTTGATCTTCTTGTAAAAATTCTGCAAAGTTGTCAGCAAGATCCTTTGGACCTTCATGGGCAGGTATCGTTGTTCCACTCTGGGAAATTAACTTACGACTACACGGAAAGGTCCCGTATACATGATTTGTACCAATTAGATAGTCAAAGATCCAGCTCAAGACATGGCTAGCTTCTGAGACACTTGTATTAAAATATTAAAAGTTTACTTCATAAAGCTTTAGGCACCATGTAATTTGACATAAACCTAAACCATAACCGCCACTCTTCATCCGATTGGGAACGAACCAACGGGGGGGACACTCCCATCTTGGAAGCCGTATGTAACATGTGTAAGGCTGTTAAGACCCCCCTTTTCAGCATCGTTTTTCCCCAAACCCCCCATATTTTTTAAATTTCAAATCCCCCAAAGACCCATATTTTGTGAAAATTTTACTATTTTACTTTTTTTAAAAAGTTGAGTTTTTGGATTTTTGAAATTTTTACCCGAAAACCTTCTTTTTTAAGAAAATTTTGCAAAAATCTCACGCAAAGACCCCATTTTTTCAACAAACACTTTGCCACTTTGTCACTCTCTGAAAGCCCCCTATTTTGAGGCAATTTGGCTGTCTCTCACCCAAAGAACCCCCTATTTTTTCATCCTCTGTGCACCCGAATGCCCCAGGGTTTGGAAGCGGACCTTACACTCAGATCCATTTCATAGTGATTGCCCCCCCGGGGGGGGGGGGATAGAGCTGGCCAATCCAGGTGAGGGACAGAGCGAGTACATTTTCTTGATATCGAAGAGTTCCCCAGGTGTGCGGGTTTAACCCACAATAAACTCAGAAATCAGCATCTGAAATTTGAGAATTAATTGGTGTCTGTCCCGAGTTGGTTGTGACACGTGATTGTCTGCAATGTGCACTGTATAGAATGATCGTCTGAGCTGCATCATAGGAGTTCGTAAATGAATTCCAGCTATCACCACTGCTTTTCGACTGACTATGTTTAAAGGATGTGGATTTATACATGTGGAATCTGTACTTTTAAACCAATTCACTCATTTTCACTTCTGTAAACGACTCCATATGCAGCTATTATAGAGGTCTTCCACCTTTCGGATTATTATTATTATTATCGTTTTTATCATTTTTATATTATCATTTTTTCTATTGTCACCCAAAGATCCCATAAAATATAAATTTTAAAAACGTGTTTGCATTGCAAATGTTTCTTGTGGAGGATACTTGCATTTTCTCACTTCTTTCACCAAAGGACCCCTCTTTTTACAAGTCCACTGTCACTGAATGACCCTTGTTTCGAAAGTTTCAATTGTACATGGTAAAAACTCAACACTTTCTAAACACATTCTTACTCTCATTTTGTAAACATGTTCAGAGGCTAAATGCAAAGTGTCAAATTACTACACAAACTTCTAAACACTATAACTGTTAATGCTCTAAACATATACCTTTTCTAAAAAAAGCTTAAAACACCCTTGCTATCACTTTCTAAAAACCGTTTTTACAGTGTAGTTGGTACTACATGTTCTCCAAGCCTCAAGCCTCTATTATAATATTTCGGGTGTCCTTAATGTCGGAAGTTCTCGAGGCTAGATACCGTTTCTACAATGTGATCTAGTTCTTGCAATGTACCCTCATCAGCTCAGGCAGAAAATTGTGATTATTAACAGAAACGAGGACATCGCCATGCATGGTTAACTAAATATACCGAAGCTATTAGAGAAACTGAATATATCTGGACTGGTAATGAGAATCATTACACAGACATAAACATAGACAATTGTCAAATAACCATCAGACAGCACACAATTAATGTTTTTATTCCTCTCCGACTCTGTTAGGGAGTCTGATATAGGGTGCATCAAAAAGAAGAGCCAGAGAGTCTCAGAAGCTGCGGTGCGTGATCCCTGAATTATGCACCATGTACGCATCCGTATAGTGGTTCCATATAGATAACACAAAATGCATCTTTTACCTTTTAATTGGCTACAGAAATGTCTTAAAGTGAAAACAAAAGATGATTTTTATATGCTTATATTTCAATATAAAACATATGATGATTTTCCTATTTGCTTCTGTACGAAATTAAATTAGAAATTTCACAATTTTTGTACCAAAGAAATAAATCTCAGCTTAATCCTGTCAGATGGGGATATTATAAAAAGCTTTAAATCAGTGCAAAAATCAGAATTTTCACATTTTTAGGACACCTGTTATGTGAAATCGCTCGATGCACCTTTAAGGCAGTTAATAATGGAAAGCATTGTTCAAAATTAACTGAGTAAACTGTAGTTTACCGATTTCTCAACTTCCATTTTCAAGAAAATTCATGATCATGATAATATAACCGACACGAGGGGAAGCATAGGTTCTGAGTCTCACCAAGTAGGCATAGTAACTTTTTCAATATCCCGTCTTCATCATGGTCACTAGTGTCAGTGGGTCACCAAATGGCCACACCCCACCTGGCTTCGTCTGACTTCTACCTGATGCCAAACTGCAATTTCAAATTCATGGGCGTCATTTTGAAACTGATGACGAGGTTGTTCCTTGCTGTAGAGGCCTATTTGGAGGAACTTGACTTACTTCAATGCACTTAGTCCACCAATGTTCAAGCATTGCTATCCCTTCGTGGAAGTAGGTCTCATCTGGTTCCTCCAACTTAGGCCTCTACAGCACGAACAACCACGTAATCCGTTTCAAAATGGCACACCGCACACATGAATGCGAGATTACAGTTTGGTATCAGGCAGCTTTTCGTACGAAACACAGCAAATATATCCTATTACAGATTTAGTTTGGTTAGGACTTTTTAAATCACCCTGTGTTTACGGGGCTCGCGCGCGGAAAGCTTTACAAGTAAGTTATATCGGCAGTTTCAAGACTGTTGATTTTGTAACTGTCAAAACTACTTTTGTCTAGAAGAGGACTTTGCTCCGCCATGACCTGAAGTATTATAGCGCGTGTAAGGTGGTAACGCGTACGCCAGTCTCGGACTTGAGTACAAGTGCTTGCACATCTTCTCTGTTTGTTGAAGCATGTGATCAGACGGGCCGTATCTTGAAATTATCTCGTTTGTTATTAGGCAAAAACAGGTCTTACAAGAAGGGACAGACGTGATATGGTGTGTCGGGAATTCGATCGTCTGACGTATAATAGTTTTGCAGACGACATGTTGTCTCTCACTAGTCGGACGGGTTTTATGCTTCGTAACTAAAGTCAGAGTCGGCTGTGTAGGACAGGTATTGTAAATGACATAGCAGTTGAGGTGTCATTTTATGATAGTTGAATATGACCACTGGACTACTCTTCAGTCTGTCGATAAAAAATTAATCTAATGAGATTCATTCAGGACCAAATTCCAAGTTTAGATTAAAAATTCAATTCCAAACACATGAATATAACTAAAGATTAAAACAAATTAATCAAAATTGAGATTATCCTCCTTTTAAATCTAAGAAAATTTGTAGAGTAATTAATTCAAAGTGAAACGTATTCCTTAAATTTTAATTTAATGTGATCTCATCTACGAAGCTTGTGCTGGTACAAAGTCGTACATTTCGCTTCAGCAAGATCGTACAATGCATCATCGTACGTGCTGAACTTGTGAATGGCATTGTAGTCCCATTGACATTGGTTTTGTTTGCTTGTTTGTTTGTTTGCCCATCTAGCGCCTCTCAATCAATATATCCTGCTTTTTTTTTTATATAAAGAATCGGCAAGGACATTACTCGGGTGCAAAACCTAAAACATGCAGTGATGTCACCAGCCATCTAGAAGTTTCTTGCAGTTTTCACAACAATGTAAACATTACAAAATTATATTTTTGTAAAGAATTGAGTGGTTGTAGTATGGGCTTAAGTCAGTAGTAGTGTTCCAATTATTTTTCTATGCAGAGACCATCCGCTTTAAGAAGTCAAGTAATATTTCTTTTTTTCTAATGGACTTGAACAAGTAAATAAATACTTGACAATGACTTGGTGGCTAGACACAAGGACAACAAAAACGATGGTTGTCGCTTTTTTTAAAAGGAAAAAACGATTGCAGACCACGTAAGAACAAATTAATGAATGGAATAGAATATTCTTACTCCAGTCTGGAAATGCAATGTGAAGGGGAAATCAAAGAAAACAATATGGAGGGGAAGGGAAATATCTGCTTTAAGTAGGTCGCTTGTTCACAGAGGGGATGGCGGACGTGATTGTTGGATGTGATGTACTCTACACGCCAATGATACACTATTGCTCTTTTCTTTGGTTCTCGGGGCGTTCTGGTGCTACGAGGAAAGCTGTATGTAGATTCTAAACCGAATGAAGTGTCTAGTGCAATTTGATCAGTTTTGCTTCTGTTTGTTTGCAGGCAAATAATATCAGGTTGTGTGCCTGTGTATTTTATACGGAAATCGTTTTATTCTGCGCATGATCGGACTATAATGGTACATGTGACCCCTACTTTCTGCAGTGTACATTGCATATAATGATTGAGTAATTTTGTGTTTTCATTGGACATTCAATGTTGTGTTGGGTAAATGAGAAATAAATAGATATTTCCTTATTGGTGGTTAACTGTGCTTTCACCAACTCAATTCAATTATTACTGCATTGAACGTTGTGTGAGTAATTTGAAAGATGTAATTAGGGAATCTCTCTTTTGTCCAGTCATGTTTTGGCTGGAACAGTTCATGGCGGATGGACAACATCAGGTCAGGGTTGACCAACCAATGAAGGTCCGGCTGACCAACTAAGTGTTTTGTTGACCAATCAATAAGGTCATGGCTGACCAAACATTAAGGTTACGGCTGACAAAACCAATAAGGTCACGGCTGACCAACCGTTAAGGTCACAGTGTAAACCATAAGGCACTCCCGACCAATCATTATTCACTGCTGACTAGCCATTAAGATCACGGCTGACCAACTTTTAAGGTCATGGCTGACCAACCATTAAGGTCACTGCTGACCAAACTATTCAGAAATGGGTTGATTGATCATCCATTCAGGTCATGGCTGACCAAAACCAGTAATTGTGTTATGCCTGATAAAGCATTAAGGTCATTGCTGACCAACTACTCAGGTCAAGGCTTAGTGAATTCCAAAGTCGCTGTTTGCCGTCGAGTGCTTATTAAAATGGCAGCTGAGGAAGATTTGAGTCCTATTTTCAAATAGCCACCCCACCCATAACTTTTGTGGAAACAAAATGAAGCCTGCATGATATTATTAAACAATATTTTCAACTCAAACACTAATTGCATAAATGAACAAATTTGACATTTTGGGATGAAACGTTAGATTTTACACCATTTGCTTTTTAATATTTATTTGAATAGTATTAAGTATACAGCGTGTATCAATAAAAAACGCCAGGATTTTTAAGCAGTGAATAGTTCTTAAGTATACAGCGTGTTCAATTTAAAAAACGCAGGATTTTTAAGCGATTGATATTGCAACATTGGTTCTATTTTTATAAGAATTTGGTTGTTCAGACACTCTCATTTTGACAAGATTTTTGTTTGGTGTGTGTCATTTGGATTTGGTTTCAAAAGTTATGACAAGTTTGTGAAGCCCTTCTGAATGAGAGAACAGATGAAGATGAGTGATGATAAAGATGAAGTGAAAGAATGAGATGAGGTGAAGATGATAAAGGGAAGATGAAGATGAGCAGATGAAGCGGGAAGTGAAGATAAAGATGACGATGAAGTGATGATGAAGATAATGAAGGTGAAGATGAGGTGAGATGAAATGAAGAGAAGTGAAGATGAAGGTGAGATGATAAGGGAAGAGAAGATGAGAAGATTGAAGGGAAGTGAAGATGAACAGATGAAGATTGAAGTGAAGATAAAGATGACGATGATGATGATGAAGATGACGTGAAGATGAAGTGAGATGAAATGAAGATGAGTGAGCTGAAGATGAAGATTGAGTAAGATGGAAGATGAAGATGAAGTTAAGATGAAGTGAAATGAAGAGGAAGTGAAAAAATGAGGATGATGATGAAGATGCAGTGTACGATGAAGCCATGAAGTGAAAGAAGATGACAGAGAGTGAAGAGTGTAGATGAAGATGAAGTGAGGTTACGACCGATATGAAGTGAAAAAATAAAAATGATGATTATAAAAATGAAAGTGAAGGTGAAGATGACAGGGTGGGTGAAGATGATAACAAATGAAGAGAAGATGGAATGAAGATAAAAGGGTGATGAAAATGTAGTAAGATGAAGATAAATACGAAGGAGACGATAAAGATGGAGATGAAAATGATGGCGACCGCTGATCAAGGCTCTGTTGATGACGATGGCGATTGAAGATGGGACGACGAAGATGATTATGGTGATAAATAAAAATACATGGCAAGGAGCACTTAATATATATGTGGTTCAGATCAGGTTACCTGTTACTTTTCTTGAAAATAAACGAATTTTAAGGGGTCTCACCTCACCTCATAAAGGATGACTCTCAGACTTCCCGATGAGGGCGCACTCAATTTTCAACAAATCGTGTTTTCTGCATGGTACATAATGCATGTCCATATACTAATCATGGTGTGAAAAAACTAAGCTCAAATCGAAGGCTTATATAGAAACATTACAACTTGAATAATAAAATGCCGGATCCGAATTTTTGTCTAACACGGTAATCCTTGGCACGGTATATGGCATAAATGTTACTGCAAGAAAACGGAAAATTGATTCATCTCTAACTTTGGAATGAACATTGTAGGTGACTATCTTTAGTTCTGATGACTATTGTTAATTTCTCTCAAAAATAATTATATTTCGAAATCCTGAGTCGCCTTTTAAAGAAAAGTGGCTGAAGGGGACGTGTGTGTAGCTATAAGTATAGATGCCACCATGTGTCGAGCAACATAATGTCTCAGTCATCATAAGCCTCGTGACTTGTTTTAGAACAAGATAGGTTTGAAATACATGTGGTGGTTCATTAAGGCTGGTACACCGACACACCACACATATCACCCAACAAGAATTGTCGAAGCGCGCTAAATGAGGACGAACGATAATATTTTTTCATCACCCAGAAATGAAATGATAGTATAGACCACTATACCGTATCTCAAAACGAAAAACAGTTTCGCCTTCAGTTTCTTCCGTTTTCCATTTATCTGATTTCCTCGACACATTTCCTCTCTCTTTCCTTTACCGGTGTATTCCAATTATAGTAATTCAACCCATCGTTCGATCACCAGAGGGGAATTTTGGACAGCGTCGATTCGTTGGGAGAGGATGCAGAAAAGAAAACATGTTGCTCGATTTACCTGTTTCATGACAACAACTAAGAATAAGATAATCTGGCCTTTCATTATTACTTCAATTTTCACATAGAGAAGTGCAAAGAACGTAAGGAACACGTTATCCTTCGTATCCATAACGGCGCTCAAAAGCAGTAACACTCAACTCACCTGTTTCATTGAATAGCACTGAAGCAAATCGATATCATAATAATGTTTGAGAGTTAATTTAGCTATAAATGCGCTTACGTTGACTTGAATGCATCATTAAGCAATAGAATTTGATTTTTCTCTGTGATATCGGTTTCCTAATGTTCCATAGATTAAGCGGTGAAATTTTTAATTTCCACCCACTGCTCCTCCTCATTCAATGCCATACCTTCACAAAGTACTAGAGGTGACACGATGGGGTTGAATCTACTTAGTCTAAACGCAAGAGAGGTGGGATGTCCCTTCAAACAAGACATGGCGTGTATCAATTAATCGTCAAAGAAGCCTAGCGCAGACATACTAGTAGTGTAGCCTACTAATGTAATTTCGTGGTTTTTTTTCTGTTAAAAGCAAAATTCCCTTTTGAGTTGATTGTGTTTTGAGTGTAACATATTGGCAAAAATATCTTGGAATTTTCAAAACGCTTTTTAGAGTGTCAAATCCAAGAATGGCCGCCAAAATACATAAATACCTGGCAAGGAGCACTTTGCTATATATGTGGTTCAGATCAGGTTAACTGTTACTTTTCTCGAAATTTTAAGGGGTCTTCACCCTCATTAAAGAAAAGTGTCGTGAATGACCGTGTGCTGTAGCTATAGTCTGCACCATTTGTCGATCAACATATAGTCTCAGTCATCATAAGCCGTGTTACTTGTTTGAAGACAAGATGCTGAAAACTGCGTGGTAATGATGTCAGTTGAGGCTGGTACACCGACACACATATCACCCAGCAAAGATTGTTGAATGAGGAATGACGATAATATATTTTTTTCACCCAGAAAATGAGTATAATTCATAGACCAAATACCATTCTTCAAAAACGAAAAAACAGTTTCCCTTTCTATTTCTCCCTTTTTCATTTTATATTTCCTCGAGACATTTACTACTATCTTTTCCTTGACCGGTTGTAGAAGTAATTATAGCCCACCTCTCACCGTCCTGCTACACGTACGAAATGGGGCACTCCGATTCAGTTGACTCTTCACCGCAACATTAGTTTCACACGCTTTATTCCGTTGGTGTCTATGGAGGCCGGACTGTGCGCCGGCCAGACTATAATTACGTGCACAACCGTGTATTCCAATTAATCTAACGCAAGAGAGGTGGGATGTCTGCAAACAAGACATGACTTGTATCCCTTCCAGTGTACGATGCGCTAGTCTCAAAGATCCTAGCGCAAGACATGACTAGTAGTGTAGCCTACTATGTACTTTCGTGGTTTTTTTTTTCTGTTAAAAGCAAAATTCCTTTTGATTTATTGTGTTTTGAGTGTAACATATTGGCAAAAAATATCTTGGAATTTTTCAAAACGTTTTTAGAGTGTCAAATCCAAGATGGCCGCCAAAATACATAAATTCCATTATAATCGGTATCCTAAACACAATATGAGGTCCAAATTGGCGACAATACCCATATTTTCAATACCAAAGAGTTCAAGAACAGCTAAATTCAATATGGCAGTCACATTAAACAGATAAAACTTACCAAGTCTGTAGAATTCTCGTAAGTTATATTATGCAAATGAAACATTGAATGAAAAGTAAGAGAAGATCGGTGTTCAAAGACATGAATCTCCATTGAATTACGTGTTGTAGTAAGTGTCCGTAAGGACAGTAATGGCTAAAATATCCGATTTTGCATTTATTAGGTGCTTTTGGTTTTATCACTTGAAGGGTATGTTAAGGTACCTATTCTTGACATGCAGAAATCTGATTTTTTAATAATTTTTTTCGATTTCTGATTAGCAAATCACTTATAGTGCCTTTAACCGACAGCACGCGGTAGTTTTTGACCACCACCCACCCATACTCCAGGAGCAGGTCTTCCTCAGTAACCTCAGAGGGCAGCTATTATTTTTTCTTATCTTTTTTTGGACTTAGAATTTTTCCCTCTAACCTGAAAAAATAATGAAAATTTTATATATTTTAAAAGAGGTTCGAATCCGAGACCATTGTATCATGAGATCAGCTACCTAACCACAAGACCAGCGAGGATTGGTGGGCATTTGTAATTCTAATCCTTGATAACTATTACGGAATAAATCGATACTGCTATTATGGTCATCACTCAATAGAATGAATAGTTCCGCTCTGGATCGGTTGCCACAACCTATGCTCCAGGAGCATGATTGGTGGTCAAAATCTCACACTTGCTAACCGACATAACTTATTAAGCTGAAGAGGAGAGGAAAACGATCAGTAAGTCACGAGCTCTTATTTTAAATACAACAACGCGTATTTCTTTATGAACATCGACGTGTTACTGGTTCACATCAAAGAAAGGAGTAAAAAAAATATGGCATTCAAACTAAATAACAGGTGTGACCATGCTAATTTGTTGGCCTCAATCCACGCCACACACACGAACAAACTAAACAAGCTAAACACGCTATAGGAAGTTGGGCGAGTCTTTCACCGCCAATGGAGAAGCTGATCATTATATTTAGATATAGGTCTTTTTTTTGAGGGAAAAAAATTTGTATGGACATTTTTGTTCAATGGGCAGACTTAATTTACTAAGTGAGCGAAATATTTTTTCTAGGTAAACTCATTCAGATTGTCTACTGCATTGTATAATACGTCCCTGTACTGTGAAAGATCCACCGTACCGTATTTTTACGGTGAAACCGTAAAATAATTACGGTTATTTCCATGCAAATGTTAAGGTTGACCCAATTTTACGGTGAAATACCGTAAACAAGCAATAAAATGAGTGTTTTCGGTAAATTTTACGAATTTCACAGAGCAGATCAAATTTGCACGTCAGATTAGGCACACATACTATACTTAGACCAACGGTTCAGATAATATAAAAATCTCAACTTTTTTAGGTAAGTCGGGGACGAGGCTGTGGATCAAGAAATGCCCATTTAATATTGTTGTATATGACAATGTTTGAATAATAAATGATTTGACAATACATGAAAATAATGTGTTTTGTTTATTACGTTATCCGTAAGTTTCCGTAAAAGTAAAAAAGGCCACAAAATTCATTCTTATAATCAACAATTCCAAACTATATATGCCCAAATTGTTTTTGTTAGGTCTATTAATCCACGAAAGCTTTGTGTAATAAAATTGTGGGTCAAAGACAGAAAAAAAAACTATTGGCGTCATTTTCGTGAGAATTAGCTATATGTAGGTCTCCAGCTTGCATCCCGGATTGGGATAAAGCTGGCCAGGCCAGGTGAGAGACAGGACGAGTATATTTTCTTGTAAAAGATAAGTCTGATATATGAAAGAGTTGCCCATGTGTACCGGTTTTAAACTACAATAAACTCAGAAATCAACAGCTGAAATTTCGCTTTGAAAATTAATTGTCCCGAGTTGGTTGTGACACGTGATTGTCTGCAATGTTTACTGTATAGAATGATCGTCTGAGCTGCGTTAAGATTCGCAAATGAATTCCAGCTATCACCACTGCTTTTCGACGGGCTATGTTTAAAGGATGTGGATTTATACATGTGTAATCAGTACTTATATTATCAGCTTTTTTATATTATCAGCTTTTTCTAGTGTCACCCAATGACCACCAGAAAATATTTAGATTTTTAAAAAATTGTTTGCATTGCAAATGTTTCTTGTGGAGGATACTTGCATTTTCTCACATTTGATAAACTACTTCTTTCACCAAAGGACCCCTCTTTCTACAAGTCCACTGTCACTGAATGACCCTTTGTTTCGAAAGTTTCAATTGTACATGGTAAAAACTCAACACTTTCTAAACACATTCTTACTATCATTTTGTAAACATGTTCAGAGGCTAAATGCAAAGTGTCAAATTACTACAAAAACTTCTAAACACTATAACTGTCAATGCTCTATTTATACCTTTTCTAAAAAACACCCTTGCTATCACTTTCTAAAAACCGTTTTTAAAGTATAGGGGTACTCCAGGTTCTCCAAGCCTCAAGCCTCTAATATTTTGGGTGTCCCTAATGTCGGAAGTTCTCGAGGCTAGATACCGTTACTAAAAAGTAAAATGTGATCTAGTTCTCGCAATGTACCCTCATCAGCTCTGACAGAAAATTGTGACTATTACCAGAAACGAGGACATCGCCAAGCATGGTTAACTAAATATACCGAAGCTATTAGAGAAACTGAATATATCTGGACTGGTAATGAGAATCATTACACAGACATAACATAGCCAATTGTCAAATAACCATCAGACAGCACACAATTAATGTTTTTATTCCTCTCCGACTCTGTTAAGAGGTCTGATATATAGGGTGCATCAAAAAGAAGAGCGAGAGGGTTTCAGAAGCTGCGGTACATGATTCCCTGAATTGTGCATACGTATCCGTATTTTCTGCCATGTAGAGGTTTCATGTGGATTACACGCAAAACAGATTTCTTACGTTTTAATTTGCTACAGAAATGTCTAAAAAGCCCGGGGCCAGTTGTATTCAAAGGTGGATATGATGCGTGAACATGGCCTTTCAAAATGCACCCTAAACAAGTATTTCCACTGACTAAAAAACATACCCTAAACAAGCATTTTGTCTGTTTTGCTACCATAAACAAGTCTTTTTGTCAGTTTTTGCTACCCTCAACAAGTACGCAATGCATTGCGTTGATAATATACCCTTATTATCTGGCTTTGCTCCTTTTGCTTTACTTCCAAATTACAATATTTTTGATGATTTTGATCTCGCGTACATCATCACAATTTCAGGGTTAGAAAAAAACATACCTTTTTCCCATAGGTTTTGCTGTTTTGACACCCTAATCAATGTACGCGCGTACATCGCCTGTTGGAAAAAAGAGACCCTTTTTTTTTACGCGTTTTCTTGTTCACGCATCACATCCACCTTGATATAAGTGCCCCCCCCCGGGCTTAAAAGTGAAAACAAAAGATATTTTTTATATTTTATATTTCAATATAAAACATGGCTGAATTTCCTTTTGTCCTGTATGAATTAAATTAGAAATTTCCCATTTTTTGTACCAAAGAAATAATTCTCTGCTTAATCCTTTCAGCTGGGGATATTATAAAAAGCTTAGATCGTGAAAATCTCAGAATTGTTCACATTTTAGGAACACCCGTTATGTGAATCTTTCGTTGCACCTTTAAGGCAGTCATATGGAAAACACTGTCAAAATTAACTGGAGTTTACCGATTTCTTCTCAAAAAAGATAACCGACACGAGGGGAAGCATAAAGTTCTAAGCCCACCGAAAAGGCATGGTAGCAGAACCAGGTTCTTCATCACTTTTCATTCCCGTTTTAACTTCAATAAACTTATTCCACGATTGTTCAAGCATTGTCTAACCCTTCGTGGAAGTAGGTCTCATCTGGTTCCTCCAAATAGGCCTTTAACAGCACTAACAACCTCATCATCATTTTCAAAATGGCGCCCATGAATTTAGATTGCAGTTGGTATAAGGTAAGAGGGTCATACGGAGCCAGATGTGGTAAGTAAGGCGGGTATGACGACAATCCAAACGCACAACTTGGCAGCTTTTCGTACGAAACACAGAAAATATATCTGTGTAATAGGGTCCTGTATCGCTAAAATATATGAACAATATTTTAACTAATCATCCTTTTACAGATTTATTTTACTTAGAGACTTATTTTAGAACACCCTGTGTTTACGGGGCTCGCGCACGGAAGCTTACAAGTAAGTTATATGGCAGTTTTCAAGACGGTGATTTTGTACCTGTCAACCTATTTGTCTAGAAGAGGACTTTCTTCGTTCGCATGACCTGAAGTATGAAGCGCGTGTAAGGTGTAACGCCAGTCCGGACTTGAGTACATCGCAACTTCTCTTTGGTGTTGAGGGCTTTGATCATACAGGCCAAGTATTATAAGTTATCCTCTGTTTGTTTATTGGCAACATAGGTCTTACAAGAAGGTACAGACGTGATATGGTGTCGGGAAATTCGATCATTCTTGCCGGTAATAGGTTTTGCAGACGAACAGGGCAGGAGAAATAGCATATAGACCTTATTTAATGAGTTCGTTTACTCCCGCACTACACAAAGGTTTAACACCTTTTGTTAGTTAGTATGGCCCCTCTACATCAATGCGAGGTAGGTAGTACTCTCCATTTGTCGGTGTCACTTTTTTCAATAGTGGCCAATTTAATTTTAAAATGGTGTCAAATTTTTAAAATGCTCTCAATCATGTTGAAATGTATGCCATATTGGTCCTCTAGTCTTAAGGATTCCAAAAAATGTTATAGATTTGTACCACCCTACGACCATTGGTTATATGGTAAAATGACAAAATGGCCCGCTATTGAAAAAGTGATACCACCATGGAGAGTACTCGACCTACCTAACATTGATGTAGAGGTTCCATACTAACTACCAAATGAGTCAAACCTTTTCTTTAGTGGGAGTAAACGAACTCCTTAATAGGCCCTATATGATATTCAACCGATGATGTTTGACCTGGGTCCCCAACTCCTCCTCTACTAGTTCTGGACGGTTTTCTGCCTCGTTGTCTAAGTCAGGGTCGGCTGTGCAGGACAGTCACGTCAAATTTAATCCATGTGTAATATCAGTTGAGGTGTCATTTTTAATAGATAGGTTTTTGAATATGACCATTGACTGACTCTCTCAAACATGTCGATTAAAAAATTAATCTAATTAGTAGCTTATCAGGGACAATCCCATTTCAATAAAGCGACATAATGGCATAAAAAATATTCCCGACATAATGAAACGGACCCCTTACTGACATCATTTCCCAGTTTGAAAAAATTTGGATGTTTACATTCTGGAAAAACAGGCAAAAGGTCCAGAGGGGGAGGTGGCACGTTCGTGTCAATTTCTGGAAAAAGGATGCTAACATTACTGCCAGCATTTACTAAACTTGAAAAACCTGCTGTCCATCAGCTCACAGACCATTGCTATTGTATTTGTGGTAATTCCGGCTAATCCTCTTTTCACTTGGCCAGATCAATCTCTTACTACAAGCCTAAAGTAACATGGCCCTGGAATCTGGTCTGAATGCTTTTGAAATTGGGTGTCACCAAAACCACAACGGCTAGATACACTGTAAAGTCTGCCAGGGTGTCAACGACCTTGGTTTTGCTGTCAAGAAATTGGCCACGGACTGCCACCTTCCCCTCTGGATTCTTCCTGGTTTTTACTGTTTTTACAGAAAGGTAAACATCCAAATTGTTTTCAAACTTGTGGAAGTGATTTCCTTAGGGGTCCCTTTTTTCATTATGTCTGAATATTTTTTTTTATTGCCCATTATGTCGCTTCAAAATTCAAATCAAAACACATTGAAATATAAACCTAATAGATTATAAAAAATAATCAAAAAATTGAGATTTGTCCCCCATTTCAATCAAAGAAATTTGGTATAGTAATTAATTCAAATGAAACTAACGTAATCCTTAAATTTAATGTGGTGGCTAGCAACCTAGAGCTGCGGATAGCCCGAGGTGTAAGCATTCGCTTAAGATCGTCCACGAATACACCTCAGTACGTGGCGGTAACTTGTTCATGTGGCATTGTAGTCCCCTTGACCATTGGTTTTGTTCTTGCTTGTCTTTTTTGGGCCCAATCTAGCGCATCTCAGATCAATATGAATCCTGTTATTTTAAAATGAAATGTGCCAAGGAGTGATTGGGCACCGAAGTGCAACAAAAAAGGTGGGCAGTGTTTGTCACAGGCATCTTATATTAATAAATTTTTCCCTTTTTTGCTTTTTTTAAGTTTTTTAACTTTTTTAATTTTTTAAAGAATTGAAGTGGTTGTAGTATGGGTGGTTAAAAGGCCGACTCAAGATTTCCTGAGGAGGCGCCCTCAATTTTCCCAAAAATCGTTTTTTTGCTTACCCGTATTCCTTGTCCATATCTAATCACTGTGTGAAATTGCTAAGCTTAAATCGAATTCCTTCATATAGAAAATCACAACTTTGTTTTAAAATATTCCGGATCCGGAATTTTTGTTATACCCAGTATCCTAGTGGGACATAATACTACACATATATGGTTACTGCCTCAAAACTAAAATCCGATTATCTCAAATTCGGATTGGTGCATTTTTGGTTCCTATCTTTAGTTCGAGTTGGACTATTTCATTATTACACAAAAAATCATATTTCGAAATCTCTGAGTCAACTTTAAGTCAGTATGTTCCATATTTTCTATTCAGGACATCCGCTTTAAGAAGTCAAGTATGTGTCTTTTTTTCTCAATTGATGACAAGTAGAATAACTACTTGACAATGACTTGGGGCTAGACACAAGACAACAAAACGATGGTTCTCTTTTTTAAAAAGGAACGATTACACGTGAACAACTCAATGAATGACACTAGAATATTCCTACGCGAGGCTGGAATGCAATGTGAAGGGAATCAAAGGAAAAACCAATTGAGGAAATATCTGCTTTAAGTAGGTCGCTTGTTCACAGAGGATGACGGACGTGCATTGTTTAATGTGATTGTACTCTACCCGCCAATGATAACCTATTGCCGTTTCTTTGGTTCTCGGGGGTTCTGTTCTACGATGGAAGCTGTTGGAGATTCCTAACCCTGAAATACTTATAGTGCATTTGATCATTTTTGCTTGTTTTGTTTGAGGCATAATATCAGGTTCTGTTGTTTCTGCGTATATATCGAAATCGTTTTTATTCTGCGCATGTCAACTATATATTGTTACATGTGACCTACTTTCTGCCTTGTGCATTGCGTAAATGATGATATTTTGCTATGTTTCATTTGACATTCAATGTTGTTGTTGGGTAATGAATATAAAAATAGAACTGTACTTATTTTTGTTAACTTTGCTTCACCAACCTCAATTGCCATGGTAAACTGTGATGAATACTTGAACTTACATACACCTATGTAATTAGGGAATCTCTTTTGTCTCAGTCATTTCCTTGGCTGACAATTCGGCTTATGGTGACTGTACTCAACTATTCCGGTCATGGCTGACCAACCAATAAGGTCACGGCCTGACCAACCATGTAATGTTTTCTGTTGACAACCAATAATGTCATGGCTGACAACCTTAAGGTCACGACTGATCCACCCATTTAAGGTCCCGCTTAACAACCATTTAAGGGTCAGGACTTGACCAACCAATAAGTTCACAGCTGACCAACCATTCAGGTCATGGCTGACCAACCGTTAAGGTCATGCCTGACCAACCATTAAGTCACGGCTGAATAATTACTTTGAATAATTCTTAGTATTAACAAGATTTTTAATTCTCCACTTGCTGGTATGTCACACGGGGCTATGTCCACCGTGGCCAAACCAGAAGACAAACATTTTTTTTAGACCAGAAAAACACTGTTTCCTTAATGTTCATATTTCATCTCAAAGCTAGTTTATAGTCCAATAGCTGCCATCAATCAGATTTTCCGTTTCGTTGACCCAATTTGGTGATTAATTTTCCCATAATCACATTGAAGGGGATGATGCCCCCCTGACTAGGATTGTATGTTTCCTCCCGAAAAGCTGCACGTGTAGCGTGTCCGGCCCATTTCAAAATGGCGCCAATGGTTTTATTAAAACCGCCATTATAATTTCTTACAGATAGAAATTTGATGCGACGACTACTACTACCTACTAACAATACTACTACGACTACTACTACGACTACAACAACTACTACTACTACTACGACTCTCCTACTACTACTACTACGACACTACTACTACTAACTACTCCTGCTACTTCTCTACTACTACTACTACACTACTACTACTATATACTACTACTACTACTACTACTACTACTCATACTACTACTACTACTACTACTACTACTACTACTACTATATTATTCGTGATTGGTCTTGCCGTTTGATCTATCTACTAACCTCCGCAGCCTAGATGCTATTCACTCATGTAGCACCAATTTCCTGTTTTGTCATTCGGTAGGGATGTCAGATGGATCCCCTGCTGATGTCCTCGAGCAATCAATCAATTGTAGTTTACAGGGGCGACACCCCTGTTTGGGCATGTAACTTCCAACATGTTGACGTTCGAGACACTTGTCAATCGCACGATAAGTGACCGGCATCGTGCACGGCTTTGGGCAACAGAGATGACTTGGGAGGGACATCTCCATAATCTGTGCTTTGGTCTTTGCTCACGCCAGGATATTTTTTGTACTCGCCTAAGAATCTTGGTGTAGGTGCCATCCAGTCCTATCCTGTAATCTCTTCTTCATGTTCCAGGTCTCAGATCCATATAACAGTATACTCTCTACACATTCTCTAAGAATTTCAGCTTGGTTGATTGGCAACCAGATTGCCATAAGTGGTGTAGTTTATTGCAGGCATTCCAAGCTTGTCCGTTGCGTGACATGAATTCTTTCTTGCTGTCGGCATTATAGGAACCCTAGAACTTGAATTCCTTGACCTCTTTGGTTGGCTACCATCTGCTGTGCAGATAGGTTTTGATGATGTCTTCCGCATTGAACAGTCCATATATTCAGTCTCTTGGCATTTAGATGTAAAAGCCGACCTTTGTCTGCAGCATCTCAAGTCAGCAGCATTGACTTTTTTTCACGAAATGTAAGGGCGTCATTGCTTCACCTTGGACTTAACATGCTCCTCAAGCCCCACATTGTGAAGCGTCATCAAGTGCAGACTTAGAGGCATCAAGGTTCTGCTTGGAGCTTCTGTGGATTTAGGATGGTGCTTCTTGGCTGTCAACTCATTTTTCTCTTGCTTTGCTGACTTTGTCCTTGATGCAAACGGCATAGTCTCTTCTTTCTTCTAGGTAGCATCTCCAATGCCATTTTCCCTTTGTTGCTGCAAGTTAGGGACATTATATACTTGCGCTGGGGTCTTGTCTTCAAGCTCATCACAAGAGTGTTGACACCTGTTATGTTACCGCTAAATTATACTGCTCACAAAGCTTGTATCCCCCACTACCTTCCCTCCAGTCTAGTGATTTTTCATGGGATCTCTGGAGGTGTTACTATGACGATAACTTATCGGCTCCTGCAGAGACATTCTGTGATCAGACTAACATCCCCCCCTTCCCCTCCCCGCTTCAAAAGTGTTGTAGGCTCTTGAGTTCTTCATGCTGTTTATTCCACTTCTTTCTGACCAGAATATAGTCCCAGTTGACAATGCTCCATTTGGGCGTCGGTGTGTCCACAGTCTACCGAAAATGATTTTGGAATTTGGGTATTGTGGCAACAATACATTCCGTTTGGATGGGACTCGGAAATTGGTATCGCTCTTGGTTTAGTCACGTCACACAGCATTTTTCCCGCGATCCTTTTCTTCATTATTTTTTATGTAGTTACATAGGACAAAGAAGAACAGAGTATTAGGAATTCTACTTCCTGTTCCATGATAACATGTTTTGGTATCAAAGTGTTTTTTGGAATAAAAAATAATTGGCCATAGGTTCAAAAGCAGTTTTTCTTAGTATATATTTACTTGATTGTAAATCTCTAATTGTTTACAAATTATGACAATCATTTTTCTTTTTTCTCTCAATTTCAATGGCTACTATGCAGAAAAAAACCCACAATACGACACCAATACCAAGGTTAATTTTATAGAAACATTCCAAATTACATCTACAATTAATCTATATATAGGGGCGTTATCTTCTATATGTTGAGGAATAACTGTCAATGCAATAATGGCAGAAGCCACTTGCTGCGTTCAAAGATAAACAACAACTTCCTTTAATGCGTATTGGATTGAATCATTCAAGATCCTCGAGCCTTACCATGTCTTCCATGCTTTTCTGCTGTAAGTGCTTGGCTGATTGGTTTAGAGACCCTTCAGTGATGATCAGGTATTGTTACTTTTGTCCTTTTATGTATAAGGTCTACCCGATTCACCAGAGGAGGAGTGAAAGGTTTCCCAGCACACTTTCTAGTGACGAACTTGAGAGATACAATAGAGGCAGAAAGAAAGGTATTGGAAATTGGAATGTCTAAATAAAATGAAGATAAAATAACTGTGTAGGCCTTGCTTACTACGAGTAATAGTTTAACCATTTTTGATCCATCCTAACCCCCCCAAAAAGCATTGTTCTCCCTCTTAAAAAAAATAAAAAAAATAAAAAAAATAAAAAAAATCCTAAAATTTGTTTTTTTAAGGCACTATCCGTGATTCTGCACCCAAAAGATTCAAAAATACTGAAATCTGCAGGAAAACTTTAAAGTGTGAGATACGTCTGTGAATTCTCATTATTTTTCAAAAATGAAAAAATGATAAAAAGGAAGAAAAGAAAAACAGTTATTCAAGATAGAATCTCTGTCATTAGGTGTTTGTAGGTAAGTGTCGTACGGACCTTAATGACGTCTTAAATATCCGATTTTTGTTAAGTTGCTTTTGGTCGCATCATTTGCAGGGTATGTAGGACACCTTATACTAGTCTAAGAGCTGCAAAAATCTGATCTTTGATTGATTTTTTTTTTCGATTTTATGTTTAGCAATCAACTTGATAGGCTTGTAATATCAACATTTACCTAATAGTGGTTTTGTGAAATCTCGTAACACTTAAGTGACCAAGGAAGGAGGGGGGGGGGGGCAGTCAAAATGTGTTTTCGCGGTGGCCACTTTACGCGTGGGGATTTTGTGTCGGAAATTTTTGTTATGAATGGATTTTAAAATGAGCTTCTTTTAGTTACCGTAGGTAGCTTCTGGACAATTGCAATTGGCAAGCATTTTTCTTTTACTTGCCTTCTATGTATTATGTCCAATGTGTAGTATTGTTGAGTCAACTCCTACTGGTTAAATTCTCTTAAGGTCGAGCTTCTAATTTCTCATCCACAAACATTAATTGAATACAAAATAACAAAACTCAAATTAAGTAAAGAAATTCAGAAATCAATAGAGGTCTCAACTCTAAAAAAGCTTATAATTGAATGATTATATCTTGGCGCAGTGTACTGTATTGTCTGTTGCGTCATATCATGCGTTGTTGTTATAGACTTTTAAGGGGCTTGTTCAGATCGTCTTTGCGGACCCCCCCTCCCCCGATTTTACAAGAAGTAGTTATCGAGTTGATATCAGAGAAAGGCCGTCTTTTTCATCCTCGTCATGAAACTTAAGCCCTCAAATCCATTCATTCCCAAGATATAAACAAAAGCCCACATTGTATTGGTTAACAATCATATTAGCAAGTATAGTATTGAATAGGCTTTGCCACTGCCATTATTGCGTCTACCATCAAACACCGCAAGTTTGGTTCCCACGGTATTTGATGGGGTGTATGTGCAAGTGAAAGGCTTTCATATCAGGTAGAACAACAATACAATAAATCGGACAAGCACCTTTAAAAGTTAACTATAACCTTGGTCGTATCGTGTTTACTTCAGTGTTCTTTATTTGGAAATAAAGATTGATTAGACAATTCGTAGCAAACTATTGGATACATGTTTCCCCAATATACATCAAAGTGAAGTTGACTGATCTGAACTCCTCCAATCTCACCCTATACTGCAATTGATGGGATTCACCGTATATGGAAGCTGGTTGAGTGTACTGGAAATCGCCCTACAATCAATGTCTTCTTGTGAATTAATTTCTCAATTCAATTTGTTGACATTCTGGAAGATGACCCACTTTCTTGTGTCTAAATGGCAAGTATGTCAGGATTTTAAAATAATGACACCATAATCATCTTTAGGTTTACAGTAGCGCTTCTTGATCATCTACTCTTTCTGTGATGTCATCATTGCATTCTTTCACTAAGGGGAGAAACTACACCACAGATATTTGCTGTGTCATGCTCTTTGTTCTTATACTCTTTGCATATATATGATCGAACTAACCATCATATTAGCCAGTTATGGAAAGGCTTTGCACATGCATTATTGCGTCTACATCAAAACCGCAAGTTTGTTTCCCACGTATTTGAGGGGGTATGTGCCAGTGCAGGACATAACTGACATAAACAAAAACCCTGGTTGGAAGGGGTTTATTTCAACAATATAAGAGCAAAGGTTTCAATTGTCCCTTTCAAGAGACCAACTGGACATTGGAAAAATAGTGCGCCCTCAAGATTTTTAAAAATCGTATTTTTGGCTTGTTGTAAACTTTTATACATTAGCCCTCACCTGAATGATAAGACCAACTCAGCGTGTACTAATGGTAAACTGACGATTTTTTTAGAAATTAATGTCGCAGGCGACATTAATCGGCAAGCCGATGAAATGGCGTTTTCGTTTAACACAAGTAATATGCACCCGTTTGACCGGTCTGTGCCTTTGTGGTGAATATCAATAAGTGGAGTCTATGATAATCATATAATATACACATTTGTTTGATTAAAGGTATGAACCTTAAAAGTTAGCCTACACATTCCCTGGATGTCTTATCCTCGATTAAAGCGGGAACCCCCCCACACTCGCACATTCTCACAAAATATGAAATTTCTTCAATTGCCCCGCTTTAAAAATTAATTGTAGAAATTAAATTCGACGGCATCACTACCATGGCTTAATCGTAATCGATGGAAGGACAATAGCTAACTAACGAATAGATGGTAATCCGATATTTAATAAGCTTTAAATTGAAGTCATCGGTATTTTGTATGTTTATTCTTTCATTGATTATATGAGGTTGTTTCCTCTGTTTCAATTGTCCTACTTGTTAACATGAATTTCATCAGACCATTATTTTTTCCGAAAAAGGTCTGATGAATATTTATAGGATAAATAACGGTTTTGTGACCACTTGTTATGGGCGTTGCACAAAAGCGCACAATGATCCTGCTGCACCGAGGCTAGACGTATATGAGAGATAAAATTGATACAATAAAAAATTTTTTTGGAAAAAGTAGAAACTTACCAGTCTTAAAATCGGCCTTGTTTCCTTTGAATAATACCACGGCGGATTGGCTTTCAATGTTGTGGAGATAAATGTGAATGATCAAGCGTTGCAGTTATTCCAGACTGACCATTGCTTTTATTCTATTCCCACCGGATTCCACGGTTTTAGTCACGGCAAGTCATTAGCATTTTACAAGTCTCATTCTCTATCAGTTATTTCAGTTTAGTCATTTGCTGTACTGGAATAATGGCATCCTTACATTTTAGAGTTGGCCATATAATATACCAGCATATTTTTTTTTCGCTTCTTATTGGCTAATAAAAACCTTTTTTCGCAGTTTTTATTGCTAAAACACTTTTTTCCCGCTTTTTAAAAATGCAATAGGATCTCCCATGAATTTATGATATTTACTATATAAAGAATGCACTGTAATGTTTTTATCATTAGTATTACCATTTTAATTCTTTATCAATTATCTCAGTTTATTGTCCTATATGCACTGCATCGGTAATCCTCCCATATAACATGAGGTTTTAGTGTACCAGCAGATTTTTTTTCTTTTCTTTTTACACACATAGTAATAAAGAATTTTTTCTTGCCTTTTTTTGCTAAAAAACAATTTTTAAAGACTTACCCTAGGTATGATTGTTATGGGCAGGAGAATTTCTTTCTCTGATTAATTCATAACATATTGAAAATCAATGTAACTGCTGGTCACCTGTTAAGGAATTTATTAACTTCTATAGGAACTTTGTGTTTGTTGTCCATGTATATTATGTAGTTAGCCATAAAATGCAGGCTGATTCAAAAAGGAGTTCACTCATTTTTGTCATGGTTTATTAAAAATCTAAAATCTTAAACTCTCTGTAAATAATATAATCATTGCAAAAAACAATTTCTGAAGGTCTGAATTAAAAAGATTTAAAGTTTGTACATGACAAAGCCAGTTGTACTCATATTGAATAAACACATATTTTCCTGTCTGTGCACATCTTGTATCTTCCATCAGTTTCTATTCACAGCAAATCACTAAGTATGACGAGAGATCCTTTGGTTTGCAATTGTTATTGTAAAATGAACTTTAGCTACTACACTCATACTCAAGTAGTACCATAACTCAAACGATAATTAAGTTCATCGTTTTATATTCATCAAGAGCCATGTCAATATAAGTATATTTTTCACACGCAACTCTTTCTGCAATATGTTTTTTTCAACAATTGCAAACTGCAAAGTGAAAAGTTCTACCGAGAGAAACAGTGCTACAGTTTAATTTGCTCTTGAATTGATGGATTTTGAGTATGAAATAAAGTAAAACTGTCAGTTTGACAATGAAAGTGTGTGAACCAATGGGGCTTTCTTGTTCACGCATTATTGACTTGTTGTCTATAGAAACTAATGCAAGTTACCCCGATGTGTGCAGTCATGAAAAGGGTATGGTTTTATTCAAATTAGTATACCGGATTTGATGGATTAAATTCAAAATTTTTTTTTATAATTTAGACAATCAGAACCTCTTATTCCATGACATATTAGTTTACCATGAATCGTTACAGAATTTTTACTAAACTACACAAAAAAAAATGAGTAAACTTCTTTTGGAATCAGCCTGTATGTCGTTCAGGTCACAACATAGAGATAACGTTCTAAGAACGTCAGGAGATAATGAATTATTTCGCCAAAATGGTTTGTGATAAATAAAACTGAACTGTTTTCATAGAAACATGTGGCTAACGCAAGCGCAATGTTTTAGATTTCTTTGCTAATTTAGTAAATCTATATTTGCAATCCTTTCAGTTGAAGAAAGCTAACATATTATTGCATCAACCCTAGTCAACTTTACGAAAGCCTTTAGGTATTTGCAATGTTGCAAAAAATGATTTTCGTTTTATTCACAAATAGGGATGTCCTTTGTTGTAATTTTTTTACTTTTTAAGTTTTTCTGTAAATTTAGGCTCAATGTACCCTTTATGGTAGGCTTCTTCTTGTCACGTAGGTTATTAACCACACGAAGAAAATGAGATATTTCATGATCATATGCCAAATTACCTAATACCAACGCTTGTGGTAAAAGTCCGAAAAAGGTAGGAATAGCTTTTTCGTTGGAGGATCACATACGTATTTGAGGTTAATTTCCCTAAACTGTGCACTGTGGGATTGATTCAATGCCCCTCTGGTCTGAGTATATTTCTTCCCCTAAGACTTGAAACGTTTCATATTTATCGAAAAACAAGTTTTCATCATGCTCTAACTACAGTGGGGCCGGTCCCTTATGCTGTTACTAAGTTTTATTGGTGCTTTAATTTAACTTTCAAATATGCTATGATTAGTGGTGTAGCTTAAGTCTACGACTTTTGGTACACATAGGAGCAGTGTGAAGAAGTCCAAATTCTCAGGACCCATGACTATCCTAGTGGAATGTCACCGTTGAGCGTCATTGGTCTGATGACCGTAATATCAGACGTGAGTCTGTATATTAAATTGGTCTACATTTGAGGGCCCAAAAATGTGGCGGCAGAAGACAGTAAGTGTGCACGTATTGGGGGTAGTACTACTTACTCTCCTTTTTCATTAATATGAGAGTGAGAGGGTGAGAGTCCGGGTGGGGGTTGGGGGAACCCAACTTTTTGGAAGATCAATATATAAGATTTAGAAAATGATTGGTTTGGTTAAATATTTGGTGGCGGTTTCATTATTCTATGCCTGCAAAATGAACATTTTGGCTGTAAGTTAGAGAAATTATTATTTTTTTTATTTTTCAGAAAAATATTACAATCTATTTTTATGGTATCCTCTTTGTTATTGAATAGGTTTAATCATTGCCTTAAAGGTTCAGGTAATACTCTTTTTGTGGTGACATGTGAATAAAAAGGATGTTTTTAGGAAAAAAGTGAGTTGGTTGGTTGGGGCTAAAATTATAGCCCTTTCTATATTTTATAAAACCGAAATCTATAATAAAATGTCAGAGATTGATAGTATTGAATGATGATTAAAATTTGTTTTTGCTAAGAAATTATAATCTTGATATCTTAAGTTTTTACTCAAAACGTAGTGATTTTTTTCCCCACAAAAAAACACACCCTGGGCCAACAAAGTTTTTTGACCACAACCATCAATTTTTTAAATGATTTATTAAACTGATCTTTCCGATAGAAGTGGTTGCGTTTTGTTGTACCGACGGGAGGGTTGTCGACATTTTGCCGTCCAAAACGCTCCACTTTATTAATTCCGTCCCTGGTTGGTAGATCACTGCCCCCCCTTTTCACCTCATGCTGCTGCTATATCGACGTCCCGTTGGGACCCCACCACTTACTGGGAACGAGACTCTGATTGTAAATGTAATAACATTTGATTGTTTGATATTTCTTGGCCTCCTCAGACTAAATATGCCTCTCAATACTGTGAATTCCATGCTGGTGAGATAAGAGATACTTTTGTGAGAACGTGGCCTACTTCACTGTTCTGACGCCAACCATTGAACAATTCCACAAGGGTTCACAGGTTCCTCGACCTGAAGGAATCGCCCAAATGCAGACTATTCCTTGCAAGCCTCTTCACGAAAGTTAATGAGGTGATGCAGAATTATGAGATTGCGATCCAAAAAACTGAAACAGGTAGAACAAAATCTGGAAAGTGCAAAGAATGAAGTCATTCCATCAACTAAAAGATCTACTTTAAAGCTTGAGCAATATATCAACAAGAGGAACGATTGAACGAATACGACAGCTTCATATCAGCAAGGAAAGCTGCAAGTTGAGCTATCTACTATGAAAAGCGTATTGGAGCACGGAACAGAAGTAAGTTAGTTCTGGATCAGAATATGAGATAACAGCTGCCTACGCATCCTTGTCAGCTGACCTGGCAGCAAATCACCAAACCCAGCCACTGGCTGCAGACACCAATCTGAGTCAGATCGGGTGTTGAAACAACCCAAAATGAATATAACATCAGCTGGCGAGTTATCCTGTGGAAAGGGGGCAGAAGACAGCACATACCAGGTCATCTGTAGGTATCCAAGTGAGTTTGGCAACAGTCATCCACCCTCCTCCATAAGCAGCAACTAAGGTTTTCAACAACAGCCTAATATTCCATCCATTGCCACTATGCACAGCCAAACTTGGAAATCAATCACATACGACAAAGCATCTTCTGTTAGAAATTCAAAGAAAGCGATGGAAAGAATGTGGCCAGATAATGATAAAACCACAAGCTAGATGTCCTCATAACATTGCATTCAACCCATGGTGACATTGCAGGACTAGTCTGCATGCACCTGTGACAGTGTTCTATAGGAATTGTTGATGTCAAGTGTGTTCTCGAAGGCTCTCCTGTTACATGCCTGGGATATTTGCCATTACTCCAAGTAACTCAATACATAATACCTGATGAGAAAGGCTTTCATATCTATAACAGTCAAGGCATCCGTCTAGTACCACTTCCCAACACCGATGATGTCAATACTCAGCATGCAGCCCATTTCAGGTGGCTGTAATTCCAAAGGTAGGATCATAGCAGGATAGGTTTTTATGGACCAGACTGTCTGTATTCATCAGCCATAATGGTACACTAATTCTAATTTCAATCCATCGTATTCAAATAGGATGCATGTATTCCAGATGATGAACTTGTCATTTCATTTTATGACAACACCCTGCAAGTAATGGACCAATCGGTCACAATGCAGGATCATCGCCTCCTCCTGGTATTAGCTCATGGAGACTTAGATATTGCGTCTGCTGCAGAAGCAAGGAGAGTTTTGTTTGTTAGTCAATGGATGATCTAAATGTAGTGTATAGTATGTTTCCACAGATCCAGGATCACAAGTATGCTGATCTTAATTACCCCCCCGGGATTCGCACTATGAAGAGTGATCCATATGGCATCGCACTGTCTGCAAATGAAGAGGGTTATTTGTTGTGGATACCTTGTAACGATGTGTAAAATCTTTTCAATAATTAAGACTTATTATTTGAATGCTGCATTATCGAAATCGTTTCAGATATGGCCAACCTCAAATGGCCGCCATTACAATGGTATCTGAACCAGTAGGCCAATAACGAAGTCATTTATACATATAACATACAAGTACCCACATATTACAATAATTATAAATATAACTAATAGTTCTGTGATACAGCGTGAATTTGTCATAACAGTATTAGCATTAATTGAGAAAATGGCCGCCCACGATAAGTTAGTCACGCGGATCACGCTGAATACGTTATTTAAACCTGTAGCTTTAAATGTTATGTTACATTTGTTAACGATATGGAATAACTCAACGTGCACACCTATTCAATGATTAAATTAAATTACTAACTTGTTTATCTTAAAATGGTGGCCAATTCAAAATGACCGTCTACTGTAGAAGCCTTAGCAATCAGAACTACATGATCAAAATAATTCAAAATGCCGGCATACTTGGCGGATTGGTGTTCATCACTTGAGAATGCTGCGACAAATCGGCCTACATCTAAATGCAAGAAGACGAGTATTGACTGTCAATGAGGAAGAACATCATCACCTACCCACAGCGATGGTAGCCAACAAAAGGTCAAGGACTTCAAGTATCTGGGTCCTATGTTGCCGACAGCAAGAAAGACTTCCCGTCACGTAAAGACAAGGCACAAGCTTGGAATGCCTGCAATAACTACACCACTTAGGCAAGCTTGTATCTCCATTCAACCAAGCTGAAATTCTTTAGAGCCTGTGTAGAGAGACTCCTGTTTATGGAGCTGAGCCTGGACCCCATGAAGAAAGAGGTACAGGATAGACTGGTTGGCACCTACACCAAGCTTCTTATGCGAGTACAAAACATATCCTGGCGTGAGCACAAGACCAAAGCACAGATATATGGAGATTTCCCTCAATTTCTCTTCTGTTGCCCACGCCGTGCACGATTTGCTGGTGACTGTCATCGTGCGATGGACCAAGTAGTCTCAGACGTCACATGTTGGAATGTTACCATGCCAAGACAGGGGTCGTCGCCCCTTTAAATACATGATGTGATTGCTCGAGCATCCCAGGATCCATCTGACATTCCCCACATAATGACAAACAGGGACATTTGGAGCCGCTCGCTACATGGTGTGAACAGCATCTCGGCTTGCGGCCGTTAGATAGATTAGATAAGGGATCATACTCTAAATAACTTGAGAGAACAAATGTAGGCTCCCTTTAGTACACTTCATTTCTCAATGGCGACTTTCTGAATTCACCTCCACCCAGGTCCCAGGTGCTTATAAATCAAGACTTGTTTAGACACAGAGTTAAATGGTAAAAACTATTGTGGTTCCTACGTCTTTAAAACTTTAAAGGTTATAAAGATCTCCTCCAGACCCCACCCTGTAAAAAATGAAAACTCAATGGACTAGCCAATATATATAGATCTTCAAAATTGTTTTTGTCCGTTTACTTTGCTTTCACTATAATTCTGTTTTTCCAGTTTAATTAACATGAATAATTGATAAATCTAGGTAATGTAAATGTTGCTTCAACAGATGCTGATTCTGGTAAGCTCTTAATTTCGTCTTTTCACGTAATTGTGACACAAAAAATAATAATGGCAACATGTCTTTGAAAAGTCGCATGTCATCAAGTCTTGGGAAATTTTGGACCATGCATTCGGTCCCAAATAGTGGTACCGTATAGGAAGATTGAATTATTTTATAATGCAACTATTGTACGATACAGGAATATGGGCAACGGAGATTCGTCAGGCATAGTGCACACTAACCCAGGACCAGTGAAACTTTGATGATACCATTCTCGTATTACTACAACAGAGTCAGCTCTTAAAAACAACCGCCGAATTAACTTTCTTCACTTGATTATTTGGAGGAACATAACATCCACTTGGCATTCAGTCAAAACGGTCGACGTATCGACGTATCGTGGCCAAAGAGCAGACGTTGTAAAATTCAAAAGGGCATAATGATGCAAATTTGTCCCAGAATCAACGTTCATTTACTACTGGTTTATTTACTACTCCACTCGTCCGATTAGCGATTATCAATGCTAATTGTTAGAAAATAAATCAACAGTTATTGTTGATATACTTTAGAAACAACATGACTTGATGCAATCACAGAAAACATGGACTTAACCTGTGATCTGTCCCATTGGTGACATTACCCCAGAAGGGGTTTCACATTCACTCATCTTCCCCCGGTTAGGTAAAGGTGGAGGAGGAGTGGAGTGGGTTCTTCTCTCATAAAATCAAGTTTTAATGGTTCTACATGCAAGTTCAAAGAATTTGAGTCATTTGAATCACTCATGTTGAAAAAACTGATACTCACAATCATTGGTCTTGTCAATTATTTATCGTCCTCAAGCAAAACAAGCACCGGCTGTCACCCTTCAGTTTAAATTATTGAAGTTTCCAAATTTTTTGGACCTTATGGTGCTACACCCTTCAATCTATATTGCCGGTGACTTTAACATCCACATGGATGTGGAATGGGCTGATGATCCAGAGGCCATTAAGTTTCTGATCTTTTTTTTTTTTTATTCACATCTCATAATTTGTTGCAACATGTGATGGGTCCAAATCATAGCTCAGGCCATGAATTGGACTTGGTAAGTTCTCTGAAAATGAATCCCGTCTTGTTGACACTAAATTAATGATTTAATATTGATCACACAGAAAGTATTGTGCAGGCTTAATATGAAACGTCCTGCCCCACATGAAGAGAAAATATACCACTCGGCATTTGAAGGCTGTAACGATGGATGACATTTGCCGTGAGATCTGCTGGGCATCGGATTTGTACACAACTTGCACAATAAAGTTGGTATTGTTGATCTGTTTGATCAATACAACAAAACTCTTTAGTATATTGGAGTCTCATGCACCGACCAAAAACCGCACAATCACAGTTAAACCAAAACTCGCCCGGGTAAATGACTTCCATACGTGCTGCTAAGTCACAGAGGAGGACAGCTTGAGAAAAAATGGCGTCTCTCAAATCTTGAAATTGACAGACAGTTGTATCGAGAACAGCCGCCAATTTGTATTCCCTTACGCGCACTACCAAGACACGCTTACTATTGTGATTTAATTGAAGAGAATGCTACTGATCAGAAAAACAATGGTTTAAGAATTTAATAAGCTACTCACCGCCAGCAAAACCAGCCCTCTCCCAATTTCTACCTCCATGAGGCACTGCTGAAAGGTTTTAATGATTTTAATTTCATCACAAAAAAATACAAAAACATCGTGTGACTCTTTGCCCTCTACTGGATTACCTCCCAATCAAGCGACTGCCAAAAAAGTCTCAGGGGACACCCAGTTGCTTTAGCCTCTGAAAATGAAATCAAAGATATTATCACTAAATCTCCTTGTAAGTCTTGCTCATAGAATCCAATCCCAACAGGATTGTAAAAGATTGTCTTGACCACACTTCTGCGACTCCCTCACAAATATAGTTAATACCTCTTTGCAATCTGGGTTTGTTCCAACAAGTTTAAAGATAGTACATGTCAAACCTCTGTTAAAAAAGGCAGGGCTTGATGTTGAAGACCTGAAAAAATTACCAAGGCTGTCTCCAACTTAAACCTGGTGTCAAGTTAATGAGAGGGTGGTGTCTAACAGAATCTTGATTGTGGATGAAAAAAAATGGCATGCGAATTTCCAGTGAGATTATAGAAAGTTCACAGAACAAAACGGCATATTGCGGTCCAGAGTGACATTTATGTGCTTTAGACAACACCAAGAGATGCGCCTCATTCTGCTGATTTATCATCCGGCATTTGAAGGTCGACCATCAAAGCCTGCGAACCGTCTTCAACAATTCATTGGCCTGAATGGAAAACTGCATTGTCTGCAAGATATTGTATCTCAGTCATCGTGCCCAGCGTGTTGTCATGTACATCTATGTCCGACCCGGGTTTTTACTGATTTGGCCCCCCACAGGGATCGGTCCTTGGACCGCAATGGTTCACCATCTTACTTACCCATGCAATATTATCAGGGAAAATGGTCTCCAATTTCATCAATATGCTGATGACAACACAAATTTATCTGCCTTTAAACCAGTTGACTAATGAGGTAGCATTTTCTAAAATTGAAAGCTTGCTAACTGAATAAGAGCTTGGAGCTTGTGAAAAATTTTCAAACTAAATGATAGTAAGACTGAGTATCTTATAATTGGCTCCAAGCATCAATTATCTAAAACTGTCATGCGTAAATACTAATAGGTGTGATTCACAAATCCCGTAATCCAGTGAAGCTCGCAATGGGGTGTTATCATAACCGGAATGTCAAGGAAACCAACACATCCTCTTCCGTACTTAAAGCGGGCTACCACCAAATCCACAAGTATAGGTAGAATAAGGAAATACCTCACCACAGATGATACTCACCTTCTTGTTCACTCTCTTGTTGCATCCTGGTTGGATATGTGCAACTCCCTCATGTACGATCTGCCACAAAAATCAGGTTTCATCGCTGCAACGTCTTCAAAACACTGCTGCACGTCTATCCACTCGTAATAAGGAAACATTTTCACATTACACCACTCTCATGGATTTACATTTGCGTACCAGTTAAAGAGCGCATTGACGTTAAAATTCTCCTTTGTTTAATGCATCATGGACTTGCTCCGCCCTATTTGTCTGATCTACTGCTTAATTACAAATCACAACGTACTGGTCTTCGCTCATCTAATCTTCAACTGCTGCATGAGCCAAGATCGCCATAACTCATTTGTGATCTGCTTTTGCCATCTGTGCACCCATACTTTGGAATAATCTCCCTATTCATAGTAAGAACTGTACAAACAATTTTACCTTAGACATCATGAAAAACCCCATTGGTATCAACAATGCATTCAGATTGTAGTGGTTTTGTTTTTTGTGTGATTATCTGTTTATTTTGTTTTTTCTTCCTTGTTCATTGTTGCTCGCTTTGCTTGTTTTTTAGGCAGTGAGCGACCTTTGGGCCGGAGTTCTACGCTTTATGAAAGTCCATTATTATTATTATGATAGTTAAAAATTTTGTGTAAACAATGTCATCCAAAAATACAAGGTAAACAGGTTAAAGGATGTTGGAATTTCTCCCTGACATCAGAGCAAACACACACTGGACCTCTACAAGTTGAACTTCAAAAATTGTACAGTTATTAACACAACATCAGTCAATCCTGGCTATTTCCTTTGTCATTGCAAAATATAACCAGTCCTCCTTAAGGTAACTTCAGGCCAATGAATCGCAGTTCTACAATTCATTGTCATGTATTTCTTTGCTCAAGTAAATGGAAGTTGCGGTATTTGTTACATTGGCACTACCCTTTTTATGCCAATTTGGAAAAGAGATGGCTTAGCTTTTTTTCTGAATTTTTAAACATTTATTGAAAATTTGACAATTTCTCAATCCGGAAACAAATTTTGGTAAACCCAAATGTACACGTTTGTTAAATTTGGCTCAAAATCTCCATCTCC
>JAMKCH010084488.1:0-10734 GCA_023653785.1 Ophioderma brevispina | reverse complement strand
CCCCATTCGTATGGGATTTACACACATTAAACTGTGTTTGTGAGAATGTACAATATCAATATCATGATGCCTTTGCAAACTTAATGCTACATTTTCTTGATTATTTTCAACTACGGATTAATCAATGATTTATTTATAACCAATGTGCAACTGAGATGACGAATCCAAACACCAATCACCTGTTGCAGAGCAAGAAAACAAGATTTTCCCAGTGTTTAGGATATTGACAAAGAGTTAAGTGCCTTTAAGTGGCATAACTTGTATCTATACTTGGATTACAGTAATAGTGTTGAAACCTTTTCATTTACACATCAGAGTAATTGGGTGAGATTTTGTGTGAACATTTGCTTTTTGAGATCATGAAGGAGATTATGACTATATTCATAGATCAATTAAAACAAAATAACATGTGCCATCAGTAATTTCATAGTGCAATGTCCCGTATATCGTACTATGCCTATTCTTGCTTAACTGTGTAAAATCCCATTGGAATGGAGGAAAAAGGGTGTTGCTTACAAAAATTGGTATATCTGAATTATTTTTTAATCGTTTTCTTTATTTTTTAAAGTGGAAGTATAATTAGATTTGCTTTATTAAAACAACAAATCTGGGATTCAGTGACTTTATCAAGGTCATGGTATCTGCCACCGTTGCACAATTTTTTTGTTGTTCACAGTAGTATACAACCTTTCTTGTGGACTGAAATACTCATAAAAATCATTGGACTCCATACAGGTCCCACCCAAATGCACAATTTTGGTTTTAAAGATGAAATTGGTAATAAAATTAAATTATTAATGCTTCATTAGGCTAATTACCTTTTAGATTTAGGGATACCAATGTGTTGATGTATTTAAAAGAAGATAATTATAAGGTAATTAAAATCAAGTTATCCAAGTTTCTACCTCGTTTTTGGGATTATATTTTAGCACAGAACAGCCGACATCCCCAAGGCAAGTGATCAAAATTGTTGTACCAATTAACATCTATTTACTAATACTTACATTAAGGAATCATGAGTTAGATACTATATCAGGACAGTGTATGTGCAATTTGAGACCCACAAGTGTTTTACTTTCTACTTATTTAAATTTAATAGGTGAGCCGTTTTCACCTGTTTTGTGTGTCATGTATATGGCCCCCCCCCCCACGTATCCCCCGTTACCTAGATGAAGGTCTTTCGACCGTAGCTCTCATAATACTAATCCAAGGATGAAACCGGTTTTTATTTTAAAAATCTTAAAGAGCAGGTTTTTAGCAATAAATAGACACCAAATTCTTTTAACAGAGTCAAATAGTTTAAGAATTAACTGGAACTAAAACAGAAAAAACAGTTGGAGTGTAACAGATCCACCATTTTAAGTGTACCCAGTTCATGACATACGACTACGCCAGTCTTCCCTGGATGGTGAAAAGTAAGGTCGTCCGTTGACTTCCCCCCATCCTCTTCATGTTCTATGAATTCAAATAATGCCTTCAAGAGTCTATGAACCAAGACAGAGAATCACTTATAATCATTTGAATTTCAATTAGTTGATTTATAGCCTGTAGATGGTCTGTGGTGAAAAAAAACGCTCTAAACCTGCTTGTTCTCTGGGTTAATGCTGGTCCAAGGTATCTTTCATATTCATCTTTGGATAATCTTTGTGAAAATCTTACACTAATGTGAAGGAAGGCTGTCTTCCGAGAAGTTTCTTAAGTGTCTATGACGAGAGAACCAGGTATATGGGAAAATGTTTGGACATGAGTTGGCCACATCGATCCATGTTTTGTTGGATAAGTGTACTTGAATGCTTTTCACGGCAAAGTAGCCCCTGATCTAACCCCCCCCCTGGTACTGAGATATACATACCCCCCATTTTATAGGCCTCCTAGACACCAAATTCGTGAGGGTAAATGTAAAAATCGGCCAATTACTTTAGCAATATTTTTATTTTGCCTAGTTCAAGCACTATGTTTATTTTGTTTCCATGTGTAGCCCATAGGTTATTCTTTCAAATACTTTTTTTATAATTATGATTGGTAGAAGAATTTCCAGATGGGGCTTTTGGATGGAGACCCCCTGTAAATGGCCTTTAAAAATGCCCCAAAAATGCAGATTTTTTTTTTTTAAATGCGATTTTTACAAAAATATACATCGTTCAATATTTATTTTTTTTATAGTACACTAGGGATACATTCCTCTACCACAAATAATAAAAAATCATTTTCTTGGGGGGCGATGTTACAGTGTTTTAAAAAATATATTTCCTGAGAGTATGTTTACCTAATTTAATTCTTAAAATTGACACATAGCTGTATAATACTCAGTAGCTTGGGGTTGACAACATAAGATTCAAGTACCAAATTTTGTTTTGAAATGTTTCTTAAAATGTTGATCGGTTTTGGGTAATTTTTACTGTAATACTGAACCCTCGTCAACCGAAGGGGGGGGTGGTTCCCCTCCACCCCCCTCCCCCCCCCAATTTTACTCCCCCCCCCCGCCTTCCGGTAATTTTCTCCGACTTGATAAAAACCCCCCCTTTTTTGGTGCCAAATTATTTAAAATGGTAATTGTCACTTGGACATGTTCCCCTGCTCCTTTTTCATCCAAAACAAACATCCACCCTGTGTATAGGTAAGATACAAGGCGATCCCAAAGTGATGGTGGGTGGGGGGTGGGGTGGCAACACCCCTCCCCCTTTCGTGGAGAGAAGTACCAACCTGCCAAACACAACACGGGAATCTCACATACAACCTGATTTTTGTATCAATAGATAGCTATGGTCCGCCTCTTTCCATTGATTTCATTCAAATTGAGTACTACCTACCAGCCTTACGTCAGAATGACGTCATAAAGTTCGCATGTCAGCAAAACTGCCAATTTCCCTAGACAACACATAGGGAAATTTTTCGCAAAAAAGGTTGTGTGAATAATCGGATTTTCCATTATGCGGTTTTTGACTCTCTTTTATGGGAAATGATCAGTTATTTTATGATAGCATTATAGTGCTATAATGGTGTTTGAGGGTCACTAAAATTACGAAATATACAACTTTTCCTTTCCAGCATTTCCAACCCTATATCAGTATTTTCTTTTCTAGTTTCCTGACGCTTTCCTCAGCGTTGACTCATCAAGGGGGATGGTGGTACTTTATTTTTGTTACCAATGGAAGAAGAAACTCTCAAGCTATCCTTTGGTACCAATGAAAAATCACAGGTGGTGTGGTAAACCCAACCCCGCCTTGGTACAAAAAATTTTTTTCTATATATCGTTGCATTACTAACCAAGTTAGATATTCATAGTTTTTATGCTACAATCCTTTATTATAATAAAATACAGCGCTCCCCCTGAAAATGCATGATGTTGCCTGCCACTGCAGTTTGTGAATGGGTTCACAGTCCAGGGATCATCTGATGTCAATCTGTGTACATTGCAGGGTGTTAATTTGTCAGGTCACATGGTTCATCAGAGGGGTAACTGTTAACCACCCATATGGCCAGTGGTGTCGATGTCATATGTGTACATTGGCATGTTTGTGAATGGGGTCAAGGTCACATTGGTCATCAGAGGTCAACTCTGTGGTACCCCCATATGAGTCCCCCCATATAGTGTACAACTCATATGATTCTTGGGCCAGTGGTTCTTCAGACCAGAGTATTTCATTGATCAATGTTTGAAGACTATGGGTGCAATAATGTAGGTAACGTTTATACCACAAACAACAGACAACACATATATACTAACTACCAAAGTAATCTCCATGTACCACTCTACTTGCCCAGAACCTAAACAACAAAAAAGTAATTTACATTGGTCCTTTTCCTTCAGGCAAGATACCAATAAGATTAGAAAAAAGAAAAAAATTTTATCAGGTCCTGTGAACTTTGAACTTCATCTGTTTGCAAAACACCCCACATGGTCCTTTGGGTCAGTGATTTTTCATAACAATTTGGTGATTATAGGCGGCATTTGAGACCGAAAAACAATTTAGATGTCCCAGAATGCTGTTACATTCAGTTCATTGTGACCTTTAATCCAATCTGTGTTAGGCCCATGTGGATCTTGGTCAGTGATCTTTCTGACCAAGATTAGTGAACATAGCATGTGATTTAAAGTATAAAACAGGATTCAAAGAACACCTCTTTAATCAGTCCCTGTGATTTTTGCCCCATCTGTCTTCACCTATATGGCTTTGAGCCACGGTTCTTAGGACAAAGTTTGACTGCACCCCATATTCATTTTGGGCCACTAGTTCTTATACCACATTTGGCGGGGAACCAGGCCAAACACAACACGACAAAAGGATCGTTTAAAGTGCAGGGTTAATCTAAAACGGCTTCCTCCTCCTCCCCTGCTCCAGATTTTCAGCATTCATGTAATCATTGGTGTTTTACTTTTATGACACAAAAAGTAGCAGAAACACAACGGAGGTATGAGACTCAGCTATCGTACACACGGAACTATAACGATACCATCTATTACAGCCGAGATCATTACTGATGCTTACGCCGCATTTCCTTCAACATATTTTTCCAAATGAGAAAGAACACGCATCGCCTAATAGAACATTTGATAACAAATTTTTTTAATATGGATCTACCCAACATACTAAGCGTGAACGCCCTGGAAAATTCCTGACATCCACGCCTGGGGATGGAATTTTGAACTCCGGACCTTTCGCAGAACTTCGTGCAAAGAAAGAATAATGAAAGTAATTAGCGCTGGCACCACTAAATAGCTAATGTTATTTCCTCAATATGACCTCTGCAACAGACCATTGAAGTCTACACTTGTGTATCTGCCCTGTTATTCTAAGGCAAAATAAAAATGAATTTGACTTGTAAGCATTTGAAACAACTTTGTTTTTTATATTTTACTTTTTTTAGGAGACAAAGCTTTTTTTCTGTACATCAAGCTCGAATACTCGAAATTAGTTCATTGACCTTGATTTAAAAGATCCAGATGTACACAGGTATCCATGTCATTTAATGGGTGGCACCCAGACTATCATTATGAATGCCAATGATGCACATAAACGTTAAAATGTCAATTTTAAGGGTTCGAACTTTGGTAAGGGACATGAGCGCTCTTGAATACAAGATGGGACTATATTTTTGCGCATATTTCATTATCTTTTTTAGTCAACATAGAACAGGCCCCAATAGGTTGCCGATTATGTGGTCAAAGAGTAAGGGTAAATAATTCATGACCCTAGTTTCACTACTGAAGACCTTATGACCTCATCTTTACCCCCCATAGCCCCTTGTATCAATGTTAACATACCAAATGTGAACTTCACTGCCACTTCACACTAGAAAACATTTGTAACAAAGAGTCTACACCATATGCGCAAGATAAAACGACCGTGACACCAGAATGGCCTTTAACTTCCCTATCTGTTATCCCACAGTAAGACATATTTCTCAAGCATAAACCAAGTATGAACTTGAAAAATCACTGCACTAAAAAGCTAGACCCACAAATTTAAAGATAAATGTCCCTGACACATTGAAGTGGTACAGGTAATGCAGCCCGTAAGACCGCCTCTCCAGCATTTCTTCTACGACACCGAAGTTTGCCTTGGAACTAATTAGCCCACATATTTGAATCACAATGCCTGCACATCCCCCCCGAAAATGGTAGAGTGGCCCTCCCCCGGTTATAAAACAGCATTGGTGAAAATCGTCAATAATGGGTAATTTATATTATTTTGTAAAAAAAACTAAAAAATCAATAAAACTTCAATTTTCAAAATTTCAGGTTTATTTTATTATTTACATCTCCATATTTTTAAAGCGGCATAAAGAGTGCTTTGTGGGGAATATTTGGTGGTTTGTGACATGTCCATACACCCAAAATATTAGTCGAGTGTTTCATGTAGGCTTTTGGCCTAATTTTTCCCATATTTGACCAAGAAAGAATAGAAACCCCTGTTTTGAAAGTAACAATGTTTCATCAAGTAACATTCTTTTCTTCTTTTGTCGGCAAAGGCGAATAGATCTTCAAATTCTTACTACCTTTGGGTAAATATTTATGTACAGTGTAATGGTTCATATAAAATAAGACATTATGGGCATTTAAAAAGAATCTACAAACATAGGGGAAATGGTAACAACAAACACCCCCCCCCCCCCACACACACACCCACTGCATTTGCATATTTTGGGATTTCGGTGCTTGTGCTCGGTCTGCCTTATGCCCTAATGCAGTTGTATGTAGACTTTTGATTAATACCTGATTCTTTATAAAAATTAGGCAATTTTGTAAAAATATGGATTTTGATAGATTAAAATCTAGAAACACTCATTTTGTTGGAAAAAGGATCAAAATCTTTAAACGCATTCACTTGAACTATTCTGTTACTCCTCACATTGAAAATGTGTGCCAAAACATAAGCTATAACGCGTTTTCTGCTGTTTTTTTTGTAAAATTGGGGCAAAAGACCATTAGCAATACACACATTTTCTAAAAATAGCAACAACGCCCCGGATAAACTATTTGTTTTTGATAGCCTAAGGCTTGACTTGAGATAGTTTAAAAAAATGAAAAAATATGGATGCGTATGTTTTTAATTTGCTTTAAAATTACAGTTTTGTTTTAAAGCAAATTTTAAAGATCGCATAGGGGGGAAATTCTCAACCCCCCTAGCCAAATATGAGCGAGTGGTGGACAGGTAATTTCTTGTAAAAGACATGAAGGCTCATTTTTGTTGGAATATATAATATTCATATTGAAATTAATGCTATAGACACAAACGGGCAGTGGCAAAAAATGAGAAATTCAGCCATGTCTGGTCAATTTTGGGGTATATTAAGGGGTCAAAATAGGGGGGGGCTATAATAAAAGCCAAACTAAGGGGGTTCAGATTTGTAAACTTTGTTGGTGCATGTACTTTCATCACTCATGTCCCACAAGCAAAAATGAACAATTTTGGCCAACCTTCATGTTCCACCAGCCAACTGCCTGTTCTATCAGTCATCGCACTTAATATCTACCTTTTCTTCCATTTCTGTGAAGTAGGAATTTGCCTTCTATTCTTTACTTTTTTTTGTTGGGGTATTTATTTTCTTTTTCTTTGTTTCTTCTAAGAATCAGGTTGTATAACTTTGTGAGCTGTACGACTGCCTCGTGACCATCCATGCAAATCACTGTTGGTGATTTCATCAATGCCTGGAGCCTTTTTTTCTTCTTCTTCTTCTCTGACCATCTCCACCTCCTGTAATATAGAGGCACTTCTCACACATCATCACTTAATTGTTTGTTGCCTTTGTGCACTATTCACTTGTGGTTTTGTTGTTGCTGTAACAGGTCTGTGGAATCTCTTGATAAACTGCACATATTTCTAATACCTCTAATCTGTATTTCCCCCCCTTTTTTCCATCTTTCTGTTTTGGTATTTGATCTGCATGTAGATTTCTCACTATCTCGCTTTAGTATTGTCTCTGCTCCCTTCCACTTTGTAGGATTCTGAATGTGGTTACGTGCCTTCTTTTTCTGTTCCTCTGTCTTCTTTCTAAGGTCTTGACTATTTTCTTTCGGCATCCAATCATCTCCGCCCTTTTTGAACAACTTTCTTCTGATAGCTTTCTTCCCTTGTCTAACCTTTAATTTTCTTTGTCCTCATCAGATAAGTGTGCACTTATTCATGACTTCAAAATTGGGTAAAATCAAGACAAACTCCTTCAATCATACTAATACAATCTTAAAGATTATAAAAAGTTCGCGTACTCAATACACTGCTCTTCTGCATTTTTTTTCTCTCCTTGGCAAGGTAGTTGCCAGGAATAGATAACAGTGTATGGAAGTTATTGGGACCACTTGGCAACTCCATGTTTGAAAAACACAAATCCATTGACAAACTGAAACACATGTTGCCTTCATTGTGTTGGATATTACATACATCCAAGTTGGACTTACCATTATGATATACTGTTATAAACTCCGTTTCTGCTTCCTCAAATAATTTTCATCTTTTACGGAAACATGGAAATCCCATGTGAAGTTCTTGTACGCCATGCCTCAGCATTATTTTAAATCAAAGAGAGGGAAATCTTACACAAAACTGAATAATAGAGAGTACCCATTGGACTCGTTTCCTTCCTGGGTGTTTGGGGGATTTTAACCAACTTATCAGACCAATGTTTCCCGAACCACTGTAGGTGGCGTAGCTCATCGACTAGGGGCTTTGGCGGAACTCTCTCATAAGTTTCGTAGTGAAATACCGTTATGACCTAAAACGCCCAGATATCTATGATGTAGCCCACATTTTAACATTGTACGCATGGAACGCGCCTTAGAATGGTTTCAACAGGCTTGGAAACGCTGAACTAAAAACATACGGAACAGCATACATCTGAGCCAAAACGTTGAAGTTTTATGATTTTATATTTAAAATGCCCCCGTTACGTCACGATAAGCATCAGAGGGGGGAAAGGATGAGCATCCAGGGGGAAGGACAAATGATCACATATTAGGTGTCCTTCGTAAGCGAGTGATGTCTCGGAAACGTCAACCAACATCTTTCTCCTTCAATTGATACCCAAGTTTGACCGATTGGAGTAATGGTTTAATTTTACAATCAAATCATTGTTTGCTATGCAAAAAAGTGTAAATTTAGATGTTTTGAACTTTTTGTTTTAATTAGTTTTTAAAGGTTGAACCATTTATATTTCAAAATTACCTAACATAATCCCGCTTAGCAGAGTGGATCAGTATTCTCCCCGTGACTCAATGCATCACCAGGTTCGAATCCCAATAGGGCGTATAATTTGTTTCCCTGCCTCTTCATCTTCCTATAATTCAAATTTTAGCCACACTGTATTCAAGTAACTAATTAGATTTTATGTCATTTTTTTCGCGAAAATATGTGTTATAGGCTGGATCGGATCGTATCAAATGAACAGGTCTACACTCGTACAAGACGAAAGTATTGTGAATACCGCACCAATGGGTGGTGAAAGCTGGTGATATAATCAAATATTACCATGTGATGTTGATGAAAACATCCTCAAAATCATTATGCATGAGAGGATGCATTCTCCCCTTAGGGGTAATTCATCTCTCACCACCGAATCCCTTCGTCTACACAATCATTCGCCAAGGCACCGGAGCCTAACACAAAATTTGGTGCAACATCAAAACAGTTCAAGACATTACCATACATTGAAATCCCTTCAAGCATGCCTCAACAAACCACCCCAGGGGCCCTGGAAGTGATTTGATGAAGTTTTCATTATTGATGAGAAATCCATGCATTTAGGATTGGCACATGTCTATACCATCTGCTCCCCCATGCGCCCGGGGATGCGCCACACATCTATAAATGTACAGCTAGCCCCCTTCATCTGGCCAGATGCAACACATGGCATCTAGGCCTATCTCTAGTTCCGAAAACTCTGGATTAAAAACAAAAGTTAATTTTATGTTACATTACCAGGTGATATCATGACTGCATAGTATGATGCCAGGTAACTTGATTACAAATAATTTATGATGCTACAATCTTGTTCATAAGTCCTTGGAACACCTGTTAATATTGGCAGCTATGAAAGAGATAATAGGCTTGAAACGCATTGTAACTATAACTTTCTTTCCCCCTCCCCATCCCCTCCCAATCAGTGTTGAAAATAATATGGTGCGAGATTGCTCAAGTGTGTCGTGCTCATGCAACATTGAAATGAGGGGGCGGGAACCAAATCTGCACAAAGTGTTCCAACAATTTTGAACAAGATTGTAGAACTGCATTTGCATGGAGGAACCAAATTTGGCAGTTGTGTTTTATTGCTATCAATACGTACACATGTACATGAATGAAAATACTGCTCTAGCTATAATCAAACTCTGTGTGAACCATGTAGAATTTGAGTGGTAGATTAGCATGTCATCAATTGCAGCTAACCAATGGATTACACATAGATTGTGTCAAAATCTCACAAGGACAATACTATACTTGACTCTTCATATCATTGAAAGCATAGTCACAAGGTTTAGCGTAGGTGCATGTGGGTGTATGATTCGCTAAACTAAGTGTCGTCAGTTTCAAACATATACGAGACAAATGCATTGGTGTACATTTAAACACAATTTGACTTGATTTCAAATTTACCCCTGTACTAATTTTACCCCCTTATTTTACAATGTTCCCACATTTCCCCAAGGTTGACCCCAAAAATTCCGAATCAGCACCCTTCAAACTATAGAAAAACATCTTCAAATTTTCTTCCCCATTCTTCGAGAGTGGGATTCTCATTTATAACCCTATTATCACATGGACAAATTATCTGTTTTCCATTTCATACAAACCGGGGAGCAAGAGCAAGGGAATGGCTGAATCGCAGCATCAGTAGGCCTATTCATGCTTTGAGGTTGTTGTTACTGCTCGTACTTGAAACCTATCCCCTCTGATGTTGTTTGACAGCGACCTGTCATAGCGCCATCGGCGTCGCGCTTTGCCTTTTGGAAATAAAATGGCTGCGCCCATGGCATCGGCAATCAGGTTTGACGGGTCGCTGGCAAACGATTTTCTACCGTTGATAAGCACCTAGATCCAAAGATTTCTGCATAAATCAAGAGACAACATTGTGTTACAGGTGATTGTAACAGAAATATAAGTTGGAATTATCACATTTAGTCATGATGTGTGTGTGTTTTCATCGTGTTAGGGAAATGCTTGAAGCGGTGATTGTAAAAGTTGCTGAATTCGGAGCTGCAAGGAAAATTGTACACATCTTGCCGACAAAAAATGGCAAGAA
>JAMKCH010084486.1:0-12010 GCA_023653785.1 Ophioderma brevispina | reverse complement strand
TAACAAAATTATGTCAGCACAAATTCAAACACGTTGCCTTATGTCTATTTTGTTATATCTACATGTGCAGTTTTCCGTTATCTCATTTTGCTAAATATAATAAACTTGTAAACTATGGGCACATATGCTTGAATATCATAGTCACATTCTTTTACAAGACAAAAATTTAAAATAGCTTAGTGATATGAAAGTCCTTGCTCGCAGTAACCTGTTTGCATGGCAACTTTTAACCGACCCAAAGACAACAACAGATACGATTTTTTGACGTTTCTCACTATTTGTGGAAGGTTTTATAAATTATAACACAACTGGATGAATATGCCATTCATTTTCAAGGAACTACTCTGTAGAGGATCAAATCTGGCATTATTGATTAATATCGCTACTTTAACAATTGATTTGAATCTAAAATTTATAAAACATCCACGGCTTTCTTAAAAATCTGTTCAAATTAGCATGCTTTACATATGTGAAACCCCTTTAGAATAAGTATTGTCAATTAAACTTATATTAGATTTATGTAAGATATTTGTTCAGATACAGCCTGTATTTAATTTAGTTAGCAGATCAACTTCAGATTCTTAGGTTATTCATTTAGCAATGCATACGATTGAGCCACGAATTTATGAATACCAATAATCACTAACTGTGTAAATCCCATTGGACATGGATGAAAAAACAGATAGTCTTTAATATTTGTTGATATCTCTGGTTTACGTGGGTGGATTGTCATGGGTTGCACAGATTTACAAAGGAGTATAATTAATATTCTGTATGAAAATTAAAGGCACAGCTCAGCAGTTTTTGGAGAAATTGGAGTTTATCTACTTGCACCAATTTTTTATTGGACCACCCTGTATGTTGATGAGGTTAAAGTGTGTGCTTGAGGTCAAAGGTCAAAAAAACCTTTCAAAAACTTTCAAAAAAGGAAAAAAATGTAAAATTGACCTCAATGGAAACTGAAGTTCCAATTGGAACCAAAAACTTGTGTCATAGGTGCACCATGTATCCCCCGTATGTTGATGAGGTCAAAGGGTCATTGCCGAGGTCAAAAGGTCATGGAGCGGACCCACAGCTATATATTTGAAGATCGTGAGCGCGAAAGCCGCGAAACATGAAATTCCTAGTTATTTTCTGATTTAGCAAATCACTGAAGGTGCCTTTAAGCTCAATGCTTTAATTAAAAATGCTTTGTTGCACATGTATTCTCATCGTCTTGCTTTATTTATTATGATGAAGAGGAGCCCCACGCCCTCAAAGGTATAACCTAACATTGAACAACCCCTCTACTATGGTATTCTTAAAACTGACCAGAACGTTTGGTGCAGTCAGGCGGTTTAACACCTCTATTATCAAAGATGACTATGAAGGCTGTGAGGTATAATGATCTAACATGGTAGGGTGGGGCTAGAAGGGTGAATCAAAAAATTGGAATTTAATTGCGTCATTCACGGGATGGTGCATTGGGTCATTGAAGGTTTTGTATAGAAAGTTGGTATGTAGCTCGAAATAAACCCCCCACCCCGGCCCAAAAAACTAAATTTGCATTGTACATGCTGTATTTTACATACAAACCCACTGTCCTAGTAATTTCTAACATGCTGCTCAATTGAATACTCCATATTAAGACCAGAAATTCAAGTGCATGTTTTGAAAAACACACTACATGGACACTAAACCAACTACTCTTTAAGTAATACACAGCGACCTTTTGAAGGGCGCCTCAATTTTCAATCAATTTTGAGATTTTTGCACGTTGCATTGATTATAATTGAGCTAGTAAACTATGGGCCCTACCGCCATACCTGCGAATGGTTAAAGCTCGACTGGTTGTGTGAATGTATCGCAAAAGAAGGGGAATTTTGTAATGCGAATAATTTAATATCGGCGATCTCCGATAATAATTCATATGCTGCTGGAGGAATGAAACGTCCTTTTCATATGAGATTACCCGGGAAGAAGGAAATTTACGCCAAGTAAAGTACTTGTCTATGCTCATCAAGTATTGTTATAGGGGGTTGTAAGGAAAGGGAAAGTCGAGTAGAGGTAATGTTTAAAGATTGTTGATGGACACGTTGGGAACTATATTTATAAAATGTGGGTAGAGTGACAAGGACGTGGACAGGAATTGGGAGGGTTCCAGCTCCGCCGTTTTAAATACAAAATCGCTTTCTGTTATGACAAATACACATGCTTTTGACCCAGTACCATTTCCCTACCACTTTTTATACTTACCGATCTAACAATACTATAGGCATATTTCCCGGAATGGACCATATACCGACAAGTTACAATAAGATTTCGCGCTTCCATATTTACGCGAACAAACCATGTAAAATCTCTGATTCAAAGTTATTTCAGGGTGCGTCCATGGAGTAAGGGTGTAAGTAAAAGGCGTGCGGATTTCTTCAGGGACATGATTTTTCAAAAATAAAGGACCCCCCTGATTCTCACGAAATTATTGAAAGGGAACCCTCTGGGGAAGATCCTTTTCGTAGGAAATTGCCGAGTGTAATCGGGCCGATTTTTCCACGATGTGTTCCTTTTAGGGCAGAGTTTTTCACACGTACGTTTGCGGTGCAAGCATGAAGACTGCCCGTGACTGCCAAATTTTGCACCTTTGCCGTCTTTTGCGCGGCAAAAAATAACAATAATTACGGTGATCCTGTTCGGTCAATGCTGACAGCGACAAGGAAGGCTACCAGCGTGAAAGAGTGTGAAATGCGACTCAGCTGTATTCATGTACTGTCCTGCTTTCAAGCTCCCAGTGCGAGGGGGCCTTTGATAGCAATCTTATATCAAACTGAGAAACTCAGTTCTCTCAAAATATTTTAGGTAAGTTAGTCTACAGGTATCAGGGTTGTGAACCTTTTGGTAGACTTGTAACATGTGCTTTCAAGCTCCTAGTATGACCCCCCGGGGGCATTTGCGGCTTTGGGCATTGGGGCATTTGATTGATAGCAATGAATTTAATTCCATTATAAATCAGTAAAGCTGTTTTAAGACTTGGAAAATATGGAAACTCAGCCCCTACTAATAATACTCCTTCTTGCATAGCGTGTTACCAGTAGTAAGCTTCTCAAGCCTGGCAAAAAAGCTAATTAGACTATGATTCAGGGAAACTTGCCTGCCTCATTATGATTCCAAACCAGTAGAGAAAATACTGGTAAGTTTTTAGTCTAAAGGTTCTCATGGGGGGAACCTTAGTTGTAGATCGTACTATCATTCTGTTAAACCCCTAGGTACACAAAGGCAGCATTTTTTATAATACCTGCCACATGTTTGATCAAGATCCGATCACTTAGCCCTCCAGTAAGCTTGTTTTAAGTCTGGAAAATAACTCACAGTCTACTTAATACTGCTTCTGCATGAACACGTAAAACTGTAGACTGTATAATCATAGCATATTACCCGCTTTGTACCCAGCAGCTTATCAAGCCTGGGAAAAACAAAAAAAAAAAAAAAAAAAAAAAAAAAAAAAAAAAAAAAAAAAAAAAAAAAGAAAAAAAGCCTCAATACTATGATTCAAAAAAAAATACTTAGTGCCAATCCACTGTTTGGGTGTGAACTTTTGCTGTTGTAGTTGTCTTTACCATTTATAAAATATGATTTCATTGGGTAAGCCAGCAAGTTTTGAAACCTGGGGAAAAAAAGTTTATAAAAAAAAAAAATGGACTACGGGTTGGTGTGAAAATGAACTATAGAACAACTTCAAATAAAAATTGAAGTTATTGTTGAAGTTATTATTACTATAACTACATGGTTTAATCTACTGGTTCTTGTGTGAAACTTAGCGATAGAGGACCATCAAGATCATTTGTACTCAGCAATTAATAGGGAATCGACAATCTGAAGAAGAGTGTTCTATGGTTATTGGGAGGTCTTTTGTAAATGAAGGACTATCTAGCCAATTATTGATTTATCAGTTCAATGAGTACTGCTGTGGCTGCGTTCTTGGTTGTGAACTTTGCTGCATTTACAGACGATCTAGTATCATAGCAAATAATTTAGTGGTCGGAAGTCAGCTTCAAGGGCTGATTTAAAATGAAATAAAGAGTTAAAAAATCTAAAAGGATTTCTCTGCTGGTTTCTTGGGAGAACTTTGCCATGACGGATAGTCTACAGTCAATCGATTTATTGGTTCAATCTACTGGTTCCACGGTGAGGGCCTTCCTTAGCTTGTAGATAGGCTATCTATATAGCAATGAAATTATAATCTATTGCTTCCAAACAATGCAAGCTTTTTTACGCTTGTGGCTAAAATGAATCTAAAAAGAATTGTAGGCCTACTCAAGTATTGGATAGTTCTGGGACGAACTTTGTTAGACTGTCGTGGTTTCAAACAAGCAAGCGTTTCAAGCCTTTAAAAAATCTAAAAAGAATTTTAGCCTACTCTATACTTGGGGTAGGAGTAGTAGTTCTTGGACGAACTTTGTAGGATGTTAGACTGTCTTGGTTCAAACAAGCAAGCTGTTCAGCCTTGGTACAATTGAATCTAAAAAGAAAGTTAGCACTACTCTATAATTGGGTAGGTAGGTCTTGGACAAACTTTGATACACTCTTGTCTCGCTACAAGTTATGATTCACGGGGGAAGGGCAAAAAAGCTTTTTCAAACCTGGGGGGAAAATTGAGATGTACCAAAATTTCTAAGAGTGTTAGAGTTTACTGGTTGCGTGGGGTGTGAAATTGGACAGATCTGCAAAACAAGGCAATAATTGTTGCGTTCGTCTGCTGGTTCTTGTTTGAACGGCCTGAGAATAGTTGATCATAGACAATTAATGGAATTATCGTTTTTTAATTAGCAAGCTTTTGAAGCCTTGTGAAATGATAATTAGAAATTTGAAACATTCAAAAAGATTCTTCTGCTGGTTCTTAATGAACTTCAGTTTTAATTAACTTTCTATTATGGCAATTTAATGATTTATTGGTTCAATTCAGCAAGCTTTTGAAAAAAAGCATGGTTGCAAAATAATTGAAAAAGACCCTAAAAGAGTTCAGTTATGCTGTTCTTGGATCGATTATGGAAATTTATAGAATTAATCGGTTCAATCCAGCCAACTCTCCAAACTGGTGGTGATGAGTGAAAATACTGAAGAGTTGTTGGACTTAAGGCTCTTGGCAGGGGGTTAAACCTTATTAACTGTAACATAACTATTATATTAAAGTCGACACAAAAGTCAATTTCCATCCAGGCAAGCTTTTCAAGGGCCTGGTAAAGGAGTTGATGAATTCTTTAAGAGTTTTTTTTATTAAATAAACACAAAAACACAAATATTATTTTAAAAAAAACCTTATCTCAGCAAAATTATCACCAAAAATTGATCTGCTTTTCAAACAAGCCATTCAAGACCTTAATTACTACACATACTAAAGAGGTTTTAGTTACCAAGTTCTGAGTGAACCTTAGCTGGAACGTAAACTAAGCCAATTTGAAAATCTCAAATGGGCTTCTAAGGATAGTGTGCAGAATCCCCAGCATGTCTGTAAATAAAGGCCAGCAGAATGGGGCCAATTAACTCTTGGAAAATGGAAGATGAGTTGGTCATAGGACAAAAAATAAAGGAAGAAAGAATAGAAGAAATCAATAAAAGGTCAAAAGGAGGGGCTCTGTTGTGCTTGTTGTGTTGAGTTCCAACAAATAAAAGGCAGTTTCTGTAATAGAGATCTGGAAATTTGAAAAAGCAAAGTGTGGACATTTCAAATGCCAAGTTTGAAAGAAACATATGCGTCAAGATTTAAAACTGAGCTTTGAACTAAGTCGCAAGGAGAGAGGGGGGCTTCGTGCAAGGAATCCTTCCAATGATTAAAGATAGGGCCAGCTCATAGTGCTGAGGGTTTATTTTCACAAAATGATAACACAAGTATACCAGTCTTGTAATGTATTTAAGGTCAATATTCATTGCGTTTTGATGTGAATGCAACGACACTATCATACATGCTGACCCACAAAAACAAATACAAACAAAGTGGCAAGAATAATGTATCGGTTGTTGTTTTTGTTTTTTGATGCTTTGTGTTTCTTTGCCTGCATTTTGTTTGCAAGGTGTTTCGTTATTACATTTCAATTCCAGCCCTACACTATGAATGCGATATCACATCTGGACAAAAAAATTGTGATACAAACTGTTGATAGAGGATTGTTCACAAGTGGCAAGTGATTGTGTCGCAACTAAGACAAGAGATAAAGGGGATAGTGGAAATGTAGCCTAAGCCCTATTAGCTAAACAAAAAAATTTTTTTGTGAATTCTTTTGATTGGAAATACGTACAATAATAGTAATGGGAAAATGAAATGGTAAAAAACTCAATGGCCATCTTAAGCAATCAACCAACAAGCCCACTCCATCCGACGATTACTTCAAAGCTGGGAACACTAAAGTAGGACAGTAAAAACAAAGAATTGTTTTCGATTTCCAAGTTGTCATCTTTGCCAATTGTAAATTTTGCAAGGGGTTTTTTCAAATATTTGCCGATTCATTAAGATATTAAGAGCAAATGATGCGGGGGGTGTGGTGTGTGGGAAAGTACATGCTTTCCCAAGTGGTTATATAAACATTTAAATATTCCTCAACGTTTGAGGCCATTCTGCAATGAAGTCTGTAATCTTAAGATCCTGCAGGAAGTGGTGGGCCTCTACACAAATGTTATCTAATACTGAAATCGGCTTTTTAGAGCTACTTCGACAAGCCGAGATCCGAGAACGGTTTTTCTAAATCCATTGGTTTAATTTTCCATGACGCGCAAAGGATGTCTGTTTTCATGAATGAGCCTGTACTACATAGTTTTTAACTGTTGGGACCATGTGGACTTGCTTGTGGGAAGCCCCATTGTAAAATGCAAATTTGTACAAAGCTGCGGTCCCACATTTTTAGACCCTTTAAATAATAATGTATTTGCCTTCCAATGCTGTCCTGAGCACAAAAACACTTGAGGTTGTAATGAAAGTGATTAGGTGGTATCTAGAACTTTGTTGCTTTAAGACTGTTCCAATTCAAGACATTGTTGTCTCAATGGTTTCCACAGTCAATTCAAGCTTAGTTTAGGTTTAGCTTGATAATCAGTGCGAACCTTTCGAAGCTATCAGGCGTTCACAGTTCCTGATTGCCAGTTAGAGGTGATCCCAGGGCCTCTTTTGAAATGTCAAACAATGAGGCTAGTGTTTAGAGGACAAGCGGCGAAGTAGATCATATCATTCGGAGGAAAACTTGCAGAAATAGCCAAGTAACAACTTTGTGTTGTGTTGTGATGTTTGTGCAGAAGATGGTTAGCAGAATTTTTCTTAGGCTGTTGAGTTTGGTTTAAGGACAGTTTTTTAGCGCATAATCCTACGGATTAAGATGATAAGCTTTTATCTAAAGATAGGTGTAGTTCCGTGAATTTTTGAATATTGTTTGATTGCATGGCCATGAAACCGTACCAATTTTTTCTTCTAGTTAATACGGAACTGACAGTCAGTAAAATAGGAGCTAAATAGGACAAGGAGGTATGGTAGACTCGTTGGTAGCGGTCAGTTTGAGTATAGAATGTTTGGGGGTCTTCTGCCAAATAATGACCAAAAAGTGGGGATTTTGGTGCCCATGGAGTACAGTTAACCATGGCAAACACAGATACTTAGAGCCGAGAGATGGTACGTAACACCCATTTTGCCTGATACAATATGAAATATCCTCGAGTGGGAGGTTTGCTACAACAATCGAATCATGAAGCAGTAATTTAAGTAGTAAACTCAAAACATGTCATTGAATTTTAGGAAAATATTATGATCAAATAGTACTCTCCTGTTGCCAAAACACGGGAATCCCAAGCCACAAGTTGTCGCCAAGCCAATGAATTGGTTGGTTACAGACATGAGGGTCATAAGGATTATTTATATAGGCGGCAAATCTTTGATAATAGGTGGGGCAGGTTGTGGTTCGGTAAAGGTTTAGGAGTGTTTAGTGGTGGTTAAAAATTACAAACCGCAGACCGCGGCTTGGGTTCAAGTGTGAGAATGGGGGGTATGATTTTTTGATGGGCATAGACTGATTGAGTTGCATAAACAAAATACGAGACGGGCTATATAGATGTTAAGAAATTAAGCCCAAATATGGTCACCCAGACCCATATGTCTTCTAAACCTAGTAGCCTGAAATGTGAAACAGTCTGGGATAAGTTTAGTTCTGAAAAAGCTGAAAAAATTGGTGATATCAGCAAGTCACCCAGGCAAATAAGTTACAAACTAAAGTTGTATAGTGGGATTGTTAAATCCCATTCCTGCATTAGTCATGCCAACAGTTTTTTCGTGTATTTGTAATTCCTTTGTTTGACAAGATTTTAATGGGTACCAATGACTGGTTATAGGCAAAACAGACTATTCTATAATTCCTAACATTTACCAAGGGACTCGGTGAAAAGGCAAAAGACCTAAAGCAAACCGATTCCTAGAATGTCCATCAGGCCTCCATTTTAAAGAATTCTGAATTGCAATTAGAGTTGCATCGAACAGTGTGACGTGTTGGTAGAAATCATTGGATTGAGTAGTAGCTCGGTAAGGACAGGAAATCTAGCCTTTGACTGGTCTTCGGTATATTTCGGCTGGTTTGACGAAAATAAGTCCAACGAAGGGACTACGTGGCCAGTCCTGCGGGGCAGAACCCACAGACTTCATTGAAAGGAGGGGCAAATTACTAGGGTTCGTAGCTTTAGGCTCAAATTTAAAACGTCAGACTCTAAAGAATGGCTGACTGAAAGGATTGTTGAAAGAAGAAGAAACCATGAGAAGGGTGGGGGTGTTTTTTAATCAAGCCTCATATTGTTTGTAACCATTGCAGGCCAAGGAACAATTCATGTAACCTTTGTAGGTCTTCGTAGGGTTATTGTTTTAACAATAAACGAAACAAAGGGTGTAGGTTGTGGGAGGTGTGGTAAAACAACTTTAAATTCGTATAGGGGGGTTAAGCCCGTCGCATTTTTGTGCACTTTGGACTGTTATAATCGATTGCAATGTCTATTTTTTGAGCTCACAATATCAAAACGGAGCTGAGTCCCATTTATTATCATATCTCAGTGATATTGTCAAGGGGATAGGACTATTGTTTCCAGGTCCTCCTGGGAACTGCATTGGGAAGGTTTTTGAATCAGCTTTGATGCTCTTACCTTCTTTGAGCGGGTATAATTAAATGTTAATTGCTTTGTTTTATAAGAAACATATTGTTAGCCAAGAATCCTGAATCATATGTTGTAGTTAAATTGTCTAGAGACTTAAATCTCTGCAATTATATGTACACGATATGAATGGCCTGAATCAGGTAATACATGGTGAGGTGTAGAACGGGTGGGCGAGGGGTAGAAATGATGGAAGTTTGACTTAAAATATTATGGTGAGGAGGGGGAGGGGGGAGTGCGTAGCTTTCAGTGAGCACAGAGAAAAGCACACTAATACAAATAGGCTGTGTGAAATTCGATGCCTGATAGATTTTGTAGAGTCGGTTAAGTTTAATGTTTATTAAAAAGTGTATGTGAAATTGTAAAATTTCCAATTTGAAATACTTTTTTCCTAACTTTCTTTTATACTTACCGATTGTGAGAACCCGCCCCCATCCCCACGTTATGATATGCCTCACATGACTGGAATTGGAAGGGACATAACAAGCGGGAGAAGAAGAGAGTAGAAGATAGGGTTTTGTGGGAAGTAGTAGAGGGAAGATGTCTGCGAAAATATTAGTGGTGGTAATCTTGGGCGGGTTATATAGGTCCTAGTACGGGAATATCCTTATAGTATGTTCCGAAGCTGGTTTTTGTTACGTATAAAAGTTAGGAAAAGGAAAAAGTAAGTTTCAAATTGAAATATGAACATTTCGCACGTTTTATAGTTTACTAAGACAAATACCAACATTTATCAACTACAGTGCCAAACATTTCAAATCTTTGATAATGGGGGGTGGGGGGGGGCGTGGGAGGAGTGGGGGGTGGGGGGGGTGGCGGAGATCTTCAAAAAAATTGCTGGTATGTTTTAAAGATGTACAACTTATGTTTTATAATATTTTTTACGTTTCAGACTCTAGTCAGGCTCAGATTAAAGGTAGACCAATTAGGACAACGACGTAATTGACTTTCCAAAAAACAAAATATGTATGTCGTGAATAATAATCTGCAATAGTCCAAAGCTTTGTATTTGGTATATAACAGAAAAGTCTCAGTCGTGAATTATGAGTCTGTGAGTAGAAAACTTGCTATTATAGGGCATTTTATAACATGCTTTTAAATTCAATAATTTTTTCAAACATGCACATGCCCGGCCCACAGTACACAATCAAAAACCAATTCAGTAAGGGTCCACGCCACGCTGATTGACAAACCTTGAGATTGGTCGCGCCAATTGGATGATAATTCTTGTAAATGAATATCATGTGCAAGACCGACAAAATAATAAAACAAAAATACATCAGGCAGCAAACTACTAACAGTATGGAGATTAGAGGTGAACCCAGGAGCCCCACCATTCAAATAACTAGATATCGGCTAAAGACCTTGATCTGATAAGGCTTCCCTCCCCTTCGTTAAATATCATAACAGCCATCCAACTTCCCCCCGGGTATGAGGTATTAGGGATACACAGCTTACCACGTGAAATGGATAAGTGGCTACTGCATGGCCAGTTATGGGCAAGAGGCAAACAGGTATACGCAAGTTACTTCATGATACTGTATTTGTGCCTCCCCAGCTATATCCCGGGGTCCGTCCCCAAATTGTGTTACCTACGTTTACTCATGACAGACTGTCATTTCAGTTACCCCTTGCTTTGGAAAATTGGGTCCTCCGCCATGGACTTAGTATGCACATTCTATTTACGACTGAGTTTCGGGCCGGACCCCAGAGAGAGGGTTGAGTCCCTCAGGAAACGGTAGTAAAAGAACAAGGTGATGGGGAGAAAGGAAAGAACTCCAAGGCTGCCAAGGAATAAAACAGTCGTTGAATGACGGGTGACCTCTTGACGTGTATGCAGAGAATCCTGTCCGGTGGAAATGTGTTGGAGAAAAGAAGGGAGTCCCCCTGGGTGGTTTCACTTGTACTGAGACCCGGGTAACCCCCGAGTAGTTCCAAGTGTTCTGGCAGTGACCCGATGATAATAAGACCAAAAACAATGAAATGGTACCCTGATGAGAGCAGATATGTTCAAATGGACTATCCCGAGACCAGAAAGAAGCTACAAGACTTTTCATGATCACGTTAGCCCGAGACTTGGGGCCAAGAATATACCATTGGAATTTAACTGGAATTTAACACTCCATTGATCGATTTTATGGACTGTATCTGTTTGAGCAGTAACACATAAACCATCATACTTCTAACTAGATTTCCTAATTTGATACTCTATCTGTGACTGAAAAGTAATTTGATACCCTAGTGGAACTAGACCGGAAGACATAGGTTTAATTGTTTCCCCCAAGGAGGCTTAAAAATGAACAGGCATTTTTGGAAGCGCTGATGGCATACCTGGGACAGGGGAGTGGAAGGGGACCATTGGATCCGGAAAAATTTGCCGGAGTTGGCTCAACAAACTGTCAATAGTGGCATCTTTTAAGTGTTCCAAAACTTCCTAAGTTAGTAAAAAGCAATAAGGCTTCATAACGCAGCATTCAATGTCAAGCCTGTATAACTCTCAAAGTTGTTATGTTACATTGACCAAAATCTTCATTTAGTAGCAGGTTCGTTTGGGGTTTAAGCCAAAAAATTGAATATTTCATGGGGTTGGGGGGTTTATGTAAAGTACATCATTAAGTTTGGTGTCATAAGGCTTGTATTGTTGGTGTTAATCATTTCCCAAGAAGGGACGTCTTAAAATTTGGGACCTGAACATTAAGCCCCCCCCACCCTATACATGGGACCAACAGTTTTAACATTACCATCCAGAGTACAGAATTTTCATGTCCATTTGCCTAAGTCCAACGTGTGAGAACAGAAGAATTAGAATTATCAAAGTACTATATACATTATATCGAGAATGTAGTCCTGGATGTAGCTGCTGGGA
>JAMKCH010084478.1:0-43446 GCA_023653785.1 Ophioderma brevispina | reverse complement strand
CGCATTATTTGTGGTGCAACGTGGCACACACCCAGCGCTGATGTTCTAAATGAACTTAATTGGCTTCCACTTTCAAATAGGCAAGTTTTTAACTGCAATATCGTAACATATAAAGTTCTTAATAAACTGGCACCATTCTGTCTTAATGATCTGTTTTCATTCAATAATAACAACTATAATTTTCGCAGAAATACAATATTCACATTCCTAAGCCAAGAACTGGTTATAAAAAACGCAGTATTTCTTACCGTGGTGCAATTGAATGGAATAAATTTGATTATGAATTACAGAGATCATCTTCTTTAAACATTTTTAAATCTAAACTTAAAAATATTGCAACCTAATGGCTCTTTTAAGCTCGCTTTTTACAATTTTACCAATACTGCTTTTACATATGTACATGTACATTACCCAATTACACCATGCCAAGTTTACATGTACCTTGGTTTTAACCATGTATGTTTATATATGTATATATTTTGCCTCACGGCCTCAGTGAAAAACAACTTTGTTGATTGTGTTCCGTAAATAAATAAAGCTTGATGATGATTGATGATGAAAGAGAAATATGTTTTCAACACAAAACTCAATAACACATATTCATTCTGTCATTCAATTTTGTGTTAAGATAATTGTTTGTGTGCTGTCCTAAAATGTTGATGATTGATTAGCTCTAATCCAATGCTGTCTAATTTGGACAATAAGTGTTTTTTGATCATACATGCTTTTAACTCTATCTTAGAATAAGTTAAAATTGCATGTTTATTAGCTCTGTTATTACCAATGGAAATATTCATACTACGTGAATCAAAAAAAAATTGTGCAAGGATTAAAGATGATCTTGACCTTAATGCAATCACTATATCATAGATTTGTTGTTGTTTTTATCAAACACATCTAATATACTTCCAAATGTTGAAAAAATGAAAGAAATCGATTAAATAATAAGCCAGATATGACCAAATTTGTAAACACACCCATTTTTTCGCCATTCCTATGGAATTTACACACAAACATTTTTGTGTTTGTGAGAATGTACATCTATCAATATCATGATGCCTTTGTCAACTTAGTGCTACATTTTCTTGATTATTTCAACTACGGATGAATCAATTAAACAAAATAGCATGAGTCATCATACTTTCATATGCCCCGTATATCATACATTGACGTATTCTTGCTTAACTGTGCAAATCCCATTGGAATGCAGGAAAAAGGGGTGTGCTTACAAAGTTGGTCATATCTGGCTTATTTTTTAATCATTTTTCAACATTTGGAAAGTAGTGAAGTATAATGAGATTTCTTTATTAAAACAAACAAACAAATCTATGATTCAGGGACTTATCAAGGTTTCAAGTTCATCTTTCAACCATTCACTTTTTGTTTTTTGATTCACCGTAGTATGTAATTATTTGTTGTAGTACCTGTTATTTTAATATTAGGAACAATGGTGGTGAACTTCTTAGAGATTCAGATTAATGGTTCTGGGGGGGCATGCCAAAAGTACAGTGCTACATTTTGTAGTTAACGAGAACCTGTACAACAAAATAACATTATTTAAAACAATACACACTTATAAAATAATATTGGACCCACATATCAAGTGGTTTCATAGGAAAAAAAGGATTATATGTTAACCTAACATGAATAAAAAACCATATCTAGTCGGACCATGTGCTATTTAAAATCGTGTTAGTAGTGGATGTGTTATGCGATACGGCCGCACATTTTGAGTCATGACATGCAATAGGAAATACACATTATGAAGCATCACAAAGGTGTATGCAGGGCTAGAATTTTGGCGAGAATCCGAGAATCGATTCTCGCAAAACGATTTAGTAAACTGATTTGGAAATCCAATGTTTGATTTTCGGCAACACTTTAGTACCTTAACACAGAATCATAGAGGATACCCCACAAAATTGTTTTGGGGAATCTAAGACTGATTCTTGCAACACGCGACAAAATTCTACCCCTGGTATGACGCTACTGTGGCACGTCCGTATCGCATATAACACAAATACATATAACATATACAGTAGCGCAAATTTCAAATAGCGCATGGTTTCACACCAATTTCTTTTTTAATTCTTTTTATGGGTTTTTTATGTTTTTTGCTTTTTTGAATTTTTGAACAATTTGGAAGGTTCAATAAATTGTTTCATAGCGTATATTGTGTAAATTATCTTTTAAATGCTCTCATGACTTAGGCCTCCAAATTGGTGAAATAGGTCTACAGGTTTCTTGATTTTTGGGCATAACATTGAAAAATATCAAATCAACTTTATGAACTTTTCAGGGACAAACGCGTCCTCTTACCTTGCAACAAAAGAACAAGTAGTCATGCGCTTTTCCCCCCCCCCCAAAACTTGGCACCAAGTATTGCAAAAAAAATTTTTTTGGGGACCACACTGTACAACTTTAATACTCTTATAACGCGGCGAAAATCCACTGAAGTTGCTCAGGGCGCTGGCTTTGAATTCAATGTGAGGAAATATTAGGAGGCCCTACAACTGTATCGGGTGGAAACATTTTAGAACAAGTTGTCCCCTTTCACAGTCAGCTCGTACGACACACACATAACAAATACAATGGCATATAGACACCGTGGAGATGAACATTTCAAAGAGGATACATGTACCCAGGCCTGGCCTTGAGTGTGGCGGGGGGTGCAGCGACCAAGAAAAAATAGGCTCATGTTGTGTAAATGTTTTTCTTTCCCCCTCGTTCCCCCCCCCCCATGGAAATGAAGAAAATGAGAATTTTTGGCAAAATTCAGCGATTTGGGCCAAAAAAAATCCACCCAAATGTTGGTGGAATCAGGCGATTTGGGGCCAAAATGGTTACAAATCTCCACATATTTTGATACTTTGCCCCCCCCCAGAATTTCCAATTTTGGACCCCCCAAAAAAAAAATTCACCTTTTTTCACTTTTCCCCATTTGTCCCCCCCCAGAAAAAGAGGGTCTGGCGCCGCCAATGTACCTAGGCATTTGCTCATATAACACCAAAAACACTGATGGAAATTAAATTAAAGAAATATTAGCATATTTTTTTAACAGCACGCACAATTTTGGAAAAACAATTGAGATTTTTACACGTTGCATTGGTAAAGGCTGGTTATAGAAAACTATACTGTGAATGGTTAAGATCGAAAATGTCTATGTGTTTTGTAATTAATATCAGAGATCTCCCATAATTCAACTGCTGCTGGAAAAAAGGCTTTCAATATGAAAATAGCCGGGAAAAAAATAGCGCAATTTACGTATCTTACGCTCATCATTAGTGTTTTATTTGTTCGGGCAAGTCAAGTTCGAGGTCATTTTTGGAGGTGGCACTATTTCATCATGGACGGACCATTAAACTTAGCATTTGCCAGCTATGCCGTTTTAGTCCAATTGGGATCCCTAATGACAAAATCACTTATGTTATGATAAATACTCATTTTTGAGCATTCTCGCTGGCAGGTTGTAGTTTCCTAGATAATTACTAGTTGTACACATAAACTGTGCAAAATTATCAAAAATTTTGAAAATAATTGAGGCACTCTTCAAAAAAAGGTGCTTTTGTTGCTTTAACCGCAATGTTTTAAATGACCTATCTCAAGCTCAAGATACATGTATCTAAGTTACATCTCTAAAAGGGAAGGTTCTATTGATCATTTATGCACATTTGAGCATACACAGGCACATGAACACAAAGTTTGCTGAAAACTGAAATTTTCCGGGAATTACCCTGAATTTTCAAACCAACATTTGTGACACTATCACAAAAAATGAAATGAAATGAAGATACTCACTGAATAAGTTCTCAAACTTTTAAGTCAATCTGAAATCTTGTCTGAATAAGCTCCGATATTCCAAGTCAACCTGCTAATCAACCCGGTGATTTCCCTCAACACCACACGCTATACTGCACCACTTACAGTAGACCAGCAGATATACCAGTGAATAATACCATGTGATCATTCTCCCTACCAGCGCTCTTCACACGCTGGCCTTATGTTGACCCACTCTGGTTGACCTCATAATTAATAATTGCTATTCTCTTTAACTGCATGGTTAGTTCATAAAAGGAGCCTGGCTCCTGGTCTATTGTATTGAATTAGGGTTTGTTATGACATGAAGCCTTGTGGGTTTTGGTAGGAAGTTGTTGATTTGAACAATTGATATTCTAGACGATACACTATCACTGACAGATTCAGTCATACGCTATGTTAACATTTTGTTTGGCTGGCCTATTTATGGCATATAGAGTGTAATATTGTACGGATGTGAATTTCTCTGTTTAAGAGGATTTCCTCGTTTTTAAAATTTTGTTGGTGCCAAAATTTTAGCCTTTCTTTGATTTTCAGCCTGTTTTTGGCATTTTTACTCCTTTTTCCCCCTTTTCCTTGTATTTTGTCCATGGCCTTGAACACACCCCTGATATTGATAAAAAATAACAATAATACCTACAGGGATACACGTATAAGGAGATTTTTAATGCATTCCAGGATACGATATAAATTCCTCAAAAGAAATAAGTCCCCCCTTGATAAATATAGACGTAACTAAAAAATTATCGGGCCCCCTAAGTTGATTTAAAGTGTAAAATGTGTCCTGATCTTTTACTCATTCAATGTGCATTACTTTTTGGACCACAAATTCACCATTCACTTTACGAAAATCATTATTAAATTGATGCACGAAAAAAAGTTGCAATTTCCCCATTATGGGATTCACTATACTCTGACATGTCTCTGGATGACCTGATAAAATGAGTAAAATTACATATTAAAAAAGCAATTAACAATTTCTTATTAATAATCATATTTTTTTCTTGATGAAATTTAATTAAATTAAAATGAGCGGAGCATCACAATTTCTTTTTAAGCTCAAGAAAAATCTCGTGCAACCTTCTTTAACTGGCCACAACACCTCATCCAGAAAGGTTTGTCGCTCTTGCTCTGCCCTCTTCTAATTCACCGCATTTGAGGCATTTTCAGCATGGGGTAAATTTCTTAATTTACTACAGGCACAGGAAAAGACAAGACGGTGTGTATTCCAAATGAACTAAACATCTTGCATCAATAACACATTCTTTTTTTTTTTTTTTTTTTTTTTTTTTTTAAAGGAATTTGAACCAGTGTCTTGGGATGTAGGGCTCCTTTCATTGTTTTTCTTATGTAACCGGGTTTGTCATAGTGATCCCACATTCAATTGACAAAAGTCAACCCAGGCTGAACATTGTCCTTGACATTTTAAAACATTGTTATCAAAAGTCTTGTCTTGTAAATTAAAATTTTTTTGGCCGAATTTATGCACAGGAATGCATAACTGGAATATTGAATGCATTGAATCCCTATGCAGGAAAATTGCAACTTTTTTTTCATGCAATCATTTTTCATAAGTGATTGATTTTTGTGGTGAAGGTGAATTTGTGGTCCCAAAAGTAATGCACATTGAAAGAGTAAAAGATCAGGGCAATTTTACACTTTAAATGCAACGTGGGGGCCCGATAATTTTTAAGTTATCCAAATTTATCAAGGTGGCTTATTTCTTGTGAGTGTTTAAACAAAACGTTCGAATCACTTCAGCATCACTTATCAATGGGGGGGGGGGGCGCCTTGGTGGGCTGGGCACCCCATAATTTGGTGGGGGGGCTCAAATACCCTTGAGCCCCCCCATAATCTTAATAATCACTTTTTAAGCAAACATCAAATCTAATTACAGCTTCCCCCCTCCCAGTGCCGTAGCCAGATTTGTTTATGGGGGCGCGGATTTGTGAACTACCGACACGCAATAATCGCATATGTACGATACAACAACAGCATTTTCCTCGCTGCGTTCGCTGGTTGCCCCCAAATTTTTTTTTTTTAACCATCACCCTTTCAAAATCTGAAAAGGGGGGGGGGGGGGTGGGGATCAGCCATGAGCACAACCTCGTCTCCAACGACAACAAAGTAGTATTTACCAATTATTATCAACCAAAATTAATTCTTTATGGTCATTGGCGGCGCCGGGGGGGGGGGCATGGGGGGCATTTGCCCCCCCCCATTTTTTTCCTTTCCCCGTTTTGCCCCCCCCCCGGATCGAAGAAAAATGAAGGATTAGGGGCAAAATTTAGTGATTTTGGGCCAAAAATTCAGTGATTTTGGGCAAAATTGGTGAAAAAATTTTCGCTAATAGCCTCAAACCCCAAAACGCAGATTTTAACCAGAGTAGTCCAAAATTTTTGGTATCAGACGAAATCTACTAGCTTTTTTATTTATTTATGTGGAATCTTAGGGCTAAGCCGACGAAAATAAAAAAAACACCCTGTTTTTAACGGGCCCGCCCGACCGTGATTTTTTTCAGTTTTGCATATTTTTTTTTTTTAGTTTTTTCCAAAAATCATGTAGATGCACCTTTTTTTACCCCAAATTTATCAATTTTGGCAATTTTTTAAAGAAAATTTGTTTGTAAACAAATTTTCCGTTTTTTTCATTTCAAATGATTTTTTTCAGATTTTGGGGGCTATTTTAGAAGTTTAGGCAATTTTAGCTCCAGAAGAAAAAAAAAAAACATCAAAAAAGAAAAAGCCTGACCGACCGAACCCGACTTCTAACGGTCCGCTCCGCCCGTAAAACAGGGTTTTTCTCTTTTTTTCGTCGCACTAAAATATATTTAATTTTAAAAGTTACGAGCAAATGTTCCCCATTTTGCCCTCCCATGGTTGATTTACAAACAGTTACTCTACATGTATGACTGAGGCTTACAAAATCATGTTTTTATTCTCTCACAGGGAGGGGGGGGGGGGGGGTGCAGGGTTTTTCTCTGCAAAAGTTTACAGAAGGGCAATTCCACGGTAAATGATGTCCCCTTTGTACGTCCGGTGATGCATTTTCTATGCTATAAATGTAATCTTGTTAATTAACTGAAGTTTTTTTATAATTCTTAATGCCTATTAATCAATAGAGTTGCACTCACCTCAACTCTAATTAAATCAATTGAGAATGAGTAATTGTTAGTTTGCAAATTCAACATGTATCATCCATGACGTTTCCACAAAAGTAACGTCCATGACACTCATTTTGTATCTAAAGTACGGTGTTATCCCTTACTCTTGTATTCATAGTTAGAATTACAGTGTGAGTAAAAAAAACACTACCTTCGAATAAAATAATTTAAAATAGTTAAAATGTTTTTTTGTCAAATTTTTGCTATGGTTTTAAAACGGATAAACAGGCTTTCAGAAAACGTTTATTGGTCATTGACTTTGGAAGAAAGAAGTTAAGCCTATTTTGCGAGAGACTTCAAAATCCTGTTTTGGCCGATTTTAGTCAAAAAAAATGCAATCGCTTACAATAAAGTTACAACATGGTCTTCAGCAGTGATTTGGAGTACAAACATTTAACAAGGAGACCAAATTAATTGTTTGAACAATCGACGGTGGGAGAGTATTGAAGGATTATAAAATAATATCCCGAGATTACAAAAGAACATGCTACGTAAAAATTTTCACTTTCCTAAATAGAAATGCAAATCGCTGGTGTAGACCAAGTTTACATTTGTTCAGCAAGATTTCATGGTTTTAACCTACAACTAAACTTGGGAGCAAAACTGAAACCATAGAAAGTTTTGTATTCCGCTTGGAAACAGCATTGTCGACAATGATTTTTAAGATTTATTTTTTCCGATTTATTTACAGAAAATTGCGCTTTAGTTCTTCTTGCGATTATGGACGCTGATTATATACTGAGTCTTTGTGCAAAATCATTACCTTAGAGTGTAAAACGATTCTGACAGTTCAATTATGTTCATGAACTAGACCTTGACTATGTGAGTGATTTTTCACTAACTACTCTTTATGATTGAACAATTGTAATTTATTTTTTTGAAGATAGTTTTTTACTTATAATTATGTGACAAAAAAACCGGTTTTATTCAAACTGATATTTTTTGTCGAGAAAAATCGATACAATTCTGAAATTGCATGTGTGATTGTCTTTGGCATAATGTGTTATGGTCTACGTCGGTGTCCCAGTCTCTCCGCATGTATGGCTAAAATCGGCCACACTGAATTTTTAGGTCTCTCCCGCAAAATTGACATAGTTTCTAACCCAAAGCCCGAAAGACACCAATTAAAAATCTTTCTGATAGCCTGTTTATCTCTGTAAACAACCAAGCAAACATGAAGCAAAATAACGTTTCACCTTTGAAGAAAAAATCTTTCCGAATGTAGGGTTTTTAGTGACGCACCTGTAATTACGTTGTTGGATGGATTAAACATGAACCATGGATTTTGAGGTTTGCAACTTCATGAGCTTTTGTAATGATGTTGTCCAAAAAAAAATCTTGTCCATTCTCGTTCGGCATCCATGACATTCCACGTCTAAAGCTCAAAAAAATATTCTTTTTTTGTTTTTTAACCAGCTGGGGTTCACTAGAAATTTCATGCTCAATGTTAACATTAGAATGTCCACTATTATTATTGTATAATTATATACCAGTAGAGCAGATACAATGTGAAAATAAATTAATTTCACATCGTAAGAAAGATCGAATGCTAGGACCTCAACTGGACAACTCCTGGGAGCTTATAAGAGGTGGAGGCCTTACTTTTAAAGGTACCTTTACAACATACATGATTGAGCATTATGAGCCGTCTAGGAAATACACCGCATCATACCAAAGCCTTCAACATCCAAGCATTCTGGTTTATTGGAATCCTGTTGACATACAGAGGTAGATAAAAATCATCGGTCCTCGGACCGCTTGTGTCGCCTGCCGTCTCGGTTAGTGAAGATAGCCTAACATGACCTTTGACCTTGATATGGTGACCTTTGACTTGTATGTGACCGTTTGACCTCACAACAAGTGAGGGATCGATGGTTGCACCTATGATTCACGTTTTGGTTCCAATTTAAACTTCAACTTTTCAAATGAGGTCAATTTACAGTTTCAGCCTATTTTACAACTTGACCTCACATGCACCTTTACTTTGCATTGACCTTTGACCTCATCAAAAGTGGGGGCTGCTATGTTGCACCTGTGACCCAAGTTGGTTTAAATTCTACAAAGTATGAAGGATATTACGGTCAAATGTTAACCCTTTTTCACAACAGACTCATCATCAACACATACGTCAACAGTGGACAAAGTGATCCTATATATGTCTTCCTGCCTTTGGCATGCGACACACAAAAAAAAATAGTAACGTCCATGTCGGTGGAATTGCCCGTATGGGGAGTTTTGGGGTTTAGGTCACGGCGGTCCGGTAAGTACGAATCCTGTTTCTAAAATTGAAAAAAACAAAATTGGCGTAATTGAAATGTGTTTTGAAAATTCTCAGACTGGAAATCCGAAAGGCATAGTTGGAAAAATGGATGCGCCCCGTAGATATTGTGTGTTAACTTTATCCGTGTCTGCGACCACCAAACTACCCGACAAAACATTCATTTTCTCGCTAGTTCTATAGGTTCAGACCCAATTACGAATACGATACATATTCAAAACAAAACATAGTAACAGACCCTCTGAATGCAGAAACCTCCATAGAACCCCATCGTTTTCCGGGGCATCTTTGATATTTAGTTTCATTTGCGCTATGACGGACTGATAACGGTAATTTCTCGCGCAGTACTAATTTAGATAATATCTTTCGAAGTCTGTAACACAGACTACATCGGGGGAAATACCTACCGGACCGCCATATCTCAAAAAAGGGATTTTTGGGGATGGTGACATGTGAGCGTCAATCCAGCGCACGAGATTCGTTAACACATCGGTGGGCAGGAAAAAAACTCATATTTACTTCTAGAGCAGAAACCTCATATGTTGCCAGTTTCGGTAACACTGACAAAACGGCCTTGTTTGGCGATTTGTCGTTTTGCAAGTATCACAAAATACTTAAAATAGATCTTCCATATTTCTTTAAAACATCACTTCATCATTTCCACCAACTTGATTTGCACCAGGGACACTGGACAATAGGTTACGAGTTTATTTAGTCCATGTACCAAAGTTGCACATTACATGTATGAGTTTTGCATTTGACCTTCAAATTAAATGTATATGAGGTTTTCTGCCACGACTACAAGCTGTCTACCAAAATGTGAATATGTCATGAACACAGTTCAGCATAATAGATAAATGTACGATACTAAAACTTTGTTTTGTGTAGTTGGCCAAAAGACCAAATGAAACCCAGAGGGGGTTCTCAAGTTGGTTTGGGTAGGCACATACTGTACCTTGCCTGGGAGTCTGAAAGTAGGACCTATAAACCAATTTTTGCAAAAAAAAAATTAGATTTTTGAACAAAATTTAATACAAATTGCCTTTATCTTAAAAAGTTGGCCTTTTTTTAGCAAATTTGCATCAGATTGGAGGAAATTGGACTAATTTCAACAAGTTATGGGTTTAATTTTGCTGAAAAACTGTGGATCTCAGTTGGACTTACGGTTCCAAAGATGTGGTGTGGTAATTTTAGTGTTTGCGGTGAATGACAAATACAAAGGGAATTAAGGTCATCATGAAACATTGCTGGAGGCAAAAATCAACATTAATGGGAATTAATCTACCAACCCCGCTTGAAGCTCAGTCGGTTAGAGCGTCGTTGCATGTAATACGAGGTCGCCGGTTCGGAATAGAGGCCAAGCGCACATGGTTTTTTTTTTCAAAACTATAGGTGCGGCTGGCCATCTACCAGGGAAAGAAAGATTAATAACTATTACATCCTTGTCTACCAGGAGAACTACGTAGTTTAAAATCTCATTAATGGGAATGGTCCAATATGAATGAAGTTTTCGTCTTCTATGACCTGAAAACCCTACGGCGGTCCGGTAAGTATTACCCGCATCGTTTGTCTGTGTTCACAGAATGCGAAAGATATTAGCTAAATGGTACTGCGCGAGAGATTATCCATTATCAGTCCGTCATAGCAAAGTGTGTAAATGAAAACGAAATTTCAATATTCTTGGAAAACTAGGGGTTCTATGGAGGTTTCTGCATCAGAGGGTTTCCGTTACTATGTTTTGTTTTGAATGGTATCTTAATTGGGTCTGAACCTATAGAACCTAGCGAGAAAAAGTGGAACGTTTTTGTCGGGTAGTTCGGTGGAAAAAAAACCCTAAAATGGTAGGTACGAAACACATGGATACCACACAAACTGCCTGGAATTGGGCATGGGGAAGATGAAATGATGTTATTATTGACTTTGCTTGATATGGAGCATAAATTTATCAGAGGCGCAATGTACTTCATCAAGATTGGGATAAGTTCGGTTGTCACTATAATCTAAAACTTCATGTGGCAACAGTGCAAATATGTATTGGAAGAATGCCTTGTGGGAAAGGAACACTCCTCCTCACTCTTCCTCCCCCCCCCCCCGAGGAACTTTACCATTTGTAGAATGCCTGTATTATGCCTATACGGAGAAGGATACAAATTTGTCCCCTCAGAAAATTCCTCGATCGGCACCCCTTTTGCTCATTCCCCGCCCCACCCCCAACCCATTGGTATCTAGGTCTTACCAGTTGTTCAGATCAGAGGAGGGCAATTGTAACTTTATTTTATTAGTAACTAGCGGGAGGCCCGGCTTCGCGCGGACCCCCGCTAGCTGAGTGAACGGGAAGCGATCACTGAAATGGGAACAATCAATGAAAAAGAAGCAATCACTGCAAGGATCAGGTCCGTCTGTCAGTATTCACATTACGAATGCAGCTGCAGTAAAATTTACACCCTCAGGGGTAGTAATTATTGAACCCCGGGCCCGGGTCCTAGGGGGCCAGGAGGTGCTAGTGGCCCTTAAAAAAATAAAAGTTCAGCCCTTGCGGCTGTGACAAAAGTCAGAGAGGAGAGAAAGTGAGGAGAGAGAAGGAGGTGAGTGAGGTGGTGAGTGAGTGGGAGAGATAGAGGGGGGGGGGGGAAGAGAGCACATTGGCAGATACAGAGGGGCGATTTCCCCTCCTGCGGCAATGACACCTACTGACGTTGTGAGAAAATACTCTTGTTAACCCCGAAATTTCCATTTTAGGGCTACGCGCGGTTAATAAATTAGTGGCTGGCGAGCCTTTTTGTTGAGAATTTACACAAACACAATTAGATTTGTTTTATAAAACGGTTCGTCATGAATATGACGTGGACGACTACCAATTTAAAATCGTTTCTACAAATTACATGAAAAAATAGGGTTTTAGAGAAGTGAACCTGGAAGGTTTCTGCGCTTCGTGCGAAAAAAAAAAAAAACCCCCACCCCCCACCACCCCCCGGGCGCTTCATATATGAACTCTCCATGAAAAACACTTCATATATCTCCCGCCTAAAAAATCCGAACGAGATAAATACTGTATTAAAAAAAAGTTATGTAGGTATGTAGGTGAATAAATAATAATGCCAGGAGCGTTGTTCGCCTACTGTGTTTGCTTTTGACCTGTGTCCGTAATGAATTGATAACGAAGCATGATGGGAAGTTTGAGAAGATGTTTCCAGCTGGTTGGCGCGTTCATTTTGAAAGCAAGTGAGGCGTTGATGGCCATTTTAACATCGTTCGGATTTTTTTTTAGGCGGGCCGAGTATATTATTATTGAAACAAAACGAAAACCATCAGCTATATTACTTTTAAAAACCGGTTATCAACCTCTATCATTAAAAAGTGAAAAAACAATTACAAGATTTTATTGTTTCTAGCAAATTGTTCATGAGAAAATGTGTATGGAAAGTGAACACTGCAAGTGTTCCGCGCTTGCGGGAGGGGGGCCCACCCCAATCCCGCACCCACCCCCTGGGCGTCTCCTAGAAAAACACTCTACATATGAAGATTTCAATCCCCAAAACACCTTTGCATCAACAATTAAATAGGCCTACATGAAGCTCCCCACACCCCCGCGCCGCGCATATGGCAAGGCCCAGTACTGTAATTCGATAAACACTGTTTAGCGCGATAAACACTGGTTTTTTCACTGAGCTGAAAAACCTTGTTTTTTCGACTGAATAAACATGTTTTCGATTGATAAACGTGTTTACAAAGCAGGGGGGTTTATCAAATCGAAAAACATTGTTTTTCGACGATAAACTTGGTTTTCGATAAACAGGGTTTATCGATGAACAGTGTTTTTCGAAAAAACAATTGTTTTTCAACTGTATAATGTGTCAGCGATAAACAGAGTTTATTCAATAGAAAAACACTCTTTGTTTTCGACTGAAAACAACTGGGTTTTTGATAAACAGGGTTTATCGATAAACAGTTTTTTGAAAAACGATTGTTTTCAACCGATACACGGTTGTTTTATCGATAAACAAATTGAAAAACATGTTTTTCGACTGATAAACTGTGTTTTTCGAAAAAAAACAGGGTTTATCGATAAACATAGTTTATTGAAAAACATTGTTTATCGAAGCGAAAAAACATTGTTTATCGGCGAAAAACATAGTTTTTCGATAAACTGGTGTATCGAAAAACATTGTTTTTCGAAAACAAGTTTATCGATGTGAAAAACTTAGTTTCGAAACACAGTGTTTATCGAATCGGAAAAAAACATTGTTTATTCGGGAAAAAACATAGTTTGGATAAAACTGAGTTTATGGAAAAACTTGGTTTTTCGAAAAAAAAGTGTATCGAGTGAAAAACCTAGTTTATCGAAAAACAGTGGTTATCGAATCGAAAAAAAATGGGTATCGGCGCAAACATAGTTTTTTCGATAAACTGAGTTGGGTTATCGTAAAAAAAAACATTGTTACGATAAACTTTGTTTTTCGATCGAAAAACATAGTTTTTCTCGATATAACTTTGTTTTTCGATGGAAAAAAGTGTTTATCGGCCGATAAACAGTGTTTATCGAAACGATACATTGACTTGCCACTACCGCGCATGGCACTTCGGCAGCCATGTGAGAGTAGATTCAAACCCATCGTGTCACCTCTAGTACTTTTCGAAGGTATTGTCATTGAATGAGGGACATGTTCAGTGGATAAAAATTAAAATACCGCTAAAATCAATTAATCTATTGAACATGTTGTACTAGCCAGAGAAAAATCAACGATGAAAGCATTCAAGAAAGCTACGTTACATCTAAAAACATTCTGAATGATTTGTATTGCTTCAATGGTATTAAATGTGTAACAGGCGAGTTGAATGTACTGACTTTGGAAGCGTCGTGTTTTGGATCCAAAGGAACACAAAAGGTCTTTGCACTCTCTATGTAATAATGAAAAGCCTGGGATTATCTTCGGTCATTCATTAAAACAGGTGAATCGGCCCACACTAGTTCTGCCTCTCTTCCACCAATGGACGCTGTCTAAAACTTTTTCCTCCGGTGAACGCATGGGTTGAGCTACTATACTTCAAACCCCTCACCACCCCCTCTGGTTTTTGGGTTCTGGAAAACGATTGGTAATGAAGGGGGCCCGTAACTCAAAGTTTTCCCCCGGGCCCGCAATTTCTCACGGCGGCCCCAGTACACCGCAACCAATCTCAAGGTTTTTTTGTTTTGTTTTTCTTTTACCGTGGATCCGAAAGCATGGATTCCACCTTGCAGCTGATTCATTGCGCAAATGATGTCATTGCAAAAGCAGAATAGTACGGCGAAGGCGTTTATAAGTCATGGGGGTGGGGGGGGGGTAGAACTTCATGTGACCGTAAAGTTGAATATGGACACAATTTTTTTCCTGAAAAATGTAGATTAGGGTGGGGTAGAATTAAAATCTGCCGTGTGCCACCTGAGAATCCTTATAGCATTTGAGAATCCAAGATGACGTCCGCCATAAATAAATTATCTATAACACCCCATTTTTAAAAATAAGTGAGTTTACTAGATATACTAAGGATCCAATGACAAGTGTATGGCACTTGTAATAACATTAAGTCAGACTTCAAATTCAAAATGGAAATTCAAATCCAATAATTTTTAAATGACATATTACAGCAAATACCTGAGATACAATAGACGAGGAGTACTTAGGTTATGTTGCTAGACACAATTGAATGTAATTTTCTGATACTTTTACAAATTGTAACTGATTCAACATAGGCAGCCAAACGGAACTCTTCAAAAATAATTGGCCACAATTATAAGTATTAGGCCTTCAAATCGAAATCAATGTGTCAATGACATTAGATTAGAAATGTACCTTTGATCCTAACCACTGTACAACATACATTTTCATTTGGTTTTACTCGCCAAAACGAAATAAAACTAATATGGGGCAAATTGTCAAAAATACATGGATTACCTTTTTTACATATATTGTCCTCAATTTATAATTTGCCCCATTTTTATTTATCCGGATTACCTGGTATCACTTGGGTATGACAAAGGTATATTTCTAATTGTTTAATTGACACAATTTTATACTTGGCGGTAATATTTATACAATTTTGTTCAAGTATTTTTTGAAGATAGTCACTTTTTGGCTCCATATTGATTGACGTCACGTTACAACTTTGAAAGTATCAGAAATACATTTATTGTGTCCTAACAACATATCTAAGTACTTCATGTTTATTTTTTTATCGCAGGTATTTGCTGTTTATCTGCATATTTTAAAATTCTTGATTTTGGCTTTCCATTTTGAATTGGAGTATGACTCAATGTTACAACTGTCATGCATTTGTTCATTGGGTCCTATAGATATCTTAGTAACTCCATATTTTGATATATAGGGTTGAATAAATAATGATCATTTATGCGACGCCATCTTGGATTTCTCAAAACTGCTCAAGGATGCCCGGTTGGGCAACCCGGCAGATTCTTATTCTACACATCCTTATCTATCATTTTCAGCAGAAAAATTGTGTCCCATAACTCAGTTGATTATACATTGATTCTAGCCTAAGCCCGCACTTCTGTTTTGCCCTTTTGCTAAGCGCCGGCGCGGTACGCGTTGCTAGAGCGACACATGGCAGTGACATGGCATTGTATCCCATAAGCATTGCGCGTTAAACATACGCAACAGCTTGTGTGCTGCAGCGGTATGGTGTTTTATCCCATAATGCATCAGCGACGCGCTTCAGCTAGCAACCGACCCGTTTTTCCTGTTATTACCATAGTAACTGAATAGTTTTGAAAAAATGAATGTCCGATTGCACCATGGCATGGTATACCCAACCAATGTACAAAAAATCAGAACTCGAGATAGAGCCATCTCCAAGAACACTCGGGAACAAGGTTGAGAATCTTTCTTTTATTATATAGATGATGTGCAATTCACAAATACATTGCGCGATATGGCAATGCACATTTATTTTGGTAAACGACTGGTAAAAGATACACGTTCAATAATGATACGAACGCCATACATGTTCAATCACTCCAACAAGACCAAATGACCACATTCTTTTTCAAGTTCAATACACCTGTCCCAGGATAGATCTAGCTAACTGACAAGCCATCGATACGCATCAAAATTGTATGTCAACAACTAATTGTCAATGTCTCTCGAGACATGCAAAAGTGCCTTCTACTTACATAAATTTTATCGCTCTAGAAGGAAATATGCAAAAGTGAATGGTACAGGTTGATGGCCAAGTGTCTGGAGAACACACCTGTTGTGTTATGACATAGTTTGCAGCAGTATGAAAAGGCGTGCACTACACAAATTTAGCCTGTTCCTGTTACATGTACATTGCCCCTTTACGTAGGAACCAGAACAGGAGTTCAGTAGATGTTTAGTTCTGCTAAGCATAAATTCACATTATGTCTTTAACATGTTGTCATTAACGGATGTGAAGTTATTTAAAACCACATGGAATACCTTTCCCCTGTTACCAGCATGAGCAGGCCATTTCAAAGAGCCAACTTTGCAGACTGCAGACGAACAAAATATCAAAAGCAATTCAGAATCGAGTTGATATGCGTTCCTTACATAATAAATTACCTTTTGAAATAGTTAATCCTCAAAAAATTGTCTAAAACAGTAGAAATCCATCATTTTCTAGAGAAACAACATTTCTCATGCAGAAGTGATTGTAGTTGCAATTTTCTTCAAAATTTTTACTTTCTAATTCTTTTAAGTTTTTTCACATAGATGTCATCGCATTATATAGGATCTCAAGTTGTGTTTGATAGTGAAAACACAGATATATCGTACATTTAGAGGGATTTTGAGATCGACAAAGTTGAGGTAGCTAGGTAACAGGGGAAAGGTATTCCATTGTGTTTTTGCACAACTTCACATCCGTTAATGACAACATGTTATAAAGACATATTGTGAAGTTATGCTTAGCAGAACTAAGTAGAGGTTAACGAGTAGTGTTAAAAGATAATGTTGACCTCTGGTTCTGGTTACCAGAACTACCTCTATCCAATCACATGGTGAATTACGATGATGTCATTCAAATGGGGAAATACCCGATATAACAACATGCGTGCGCAGTTGTATCATGGGCACGGTACACATGTACATGGCCATGTCAACATTGGTCAATGTCAACTCAAGTGTGTTGAGGACAGCGAAGTTGAAACCCGGGGTTGAAACACAGTCTTTTGCACGGCTGTGGTGCCTTCATTATACTTGTTTTCGTACTCTGGTACTGAAACATGGAATCATAATTAAAATAGTAATCAAAATGGGTAAGAAAAGTAGATTGTTAGGTTGAAAATTGCATTTTTTTTTAGGCGATACGTCATCATTTTGCCCCGGTTTTGTGTGTCGCCTGTGTCGATTCGAGAGAAAATATGGCGACATGTCGCAATATGGCTTGTCGCGACACGACTGTCGACATAAGGTGTGTCGACGACGGCCCTCTAGACAGAAAAACTGCAACTTGAAAATTAAGTTTAATTTTTTCGCATAATCATCGAGAATCGGGGAAAACAAATGAATGCAATATACTTGACGGCATTTTTCAAGATCACAATTCACAAGTAACATTTATCGTTAGGAAAAATGTTGGTGAAAGTCACAATCACTGTGTACATTTGAGTGCTCGTACCACGAGTACATAACATAGTTGTTATTTTCACACTGGCCTGAATACCCTTTTGGCCGTAACTAGAGGTCCAGTCATGGCAATGAATGTTAACGTCAGCCATACCTCGAGAACTTATCGGAACTGCCACTGAACTGCTGAAGTATGATTTAAATTAATTTTAAATACAACTGCAGAATTTAACTCGCTAAAATTTGGCATTTCCTCACCATATTCACATTACGGAACCGTGATAGCATGATCCCCCAGTGGCAGTCATTGGTACTGGCCCTAGACTATTAGCCCCGAGTAGCCCACATTGTAACAATCCAAGTACAAAAGGTTTGAGTGATTAGTTAGACCGACTGACATGGACCCTGAAACATAATTCTAGTGCCACAATGGGTGCTTATGGTAGAGGGGGTCAAGACAAAGTTTGGGTACGGGTCAATTTTTTTTAATTGATCCAATCGTGCTGAAAAGTATTACCATGTATTTGTCTAACCACAGGATTCAGGAAAGGTATAGTTTTGTACTATCCGACAACGTAAGGGTTTACGAGTTATAGGCTAAAACAGAAAAAATCATAAAAAGGGTCAATTTCAGTTGTACGGGGTCAAATTTTTTTAAGTTGCTCCGATTTGATAAAAAATGGTGCAAATAGGAGCGCATAGGACAAAAAATAAGGAATAGTTTTGAGTGTCTCAAATGCTTCTTAAGAAGTAGGGGAACAACAAGGTCAAGCCCCATTGAATGCAATGGACGTTGACCTGTTGTGCCCCCTACATCGGAAGAATTTAAGACAGTCAACTAGTCCTTTTTAATCCTAGAACTCCATCAATCAGTTGCACCATTTTTTATCAAAATCGGAGAATCTTAAAAATTTGACCCCTGACACTGAAATTGTACCCTTTTTAATCTTCCACATTAGCAGGGTTTTCTTTATATCACAATTCGCTTATTGAAGTTAACAGCATCATATATGTTTCTATCATGGAAGATATGCCTACCTAATACAAAAATGGAATCGTTTGATTGACCAATTTATCTGTCTATTTTCACAATGAACAACCATTTGAAGTCCTTAACTGCCTAGCCCTATAAATCAATTCTTTTTGATTATAGCTTATCTGCCAAACCAGGAAATACATGAAATACTGAAGAATTTTATCCATATGCTCCATGTTTCCTGTTAAAGAGTCATTTGTAACCGGTCCTAATGATATATGGTGTCATCTGCATACTGACTTTATTTTAATATCGTAATCTTTTAAATCACCACGGAAACAAGAAGACGCCTTTGTAATGAACCTTTTATTTCTCTTTGAGACACGATGATTGCTTAAAAGTTCTTGGAACATATCATATCAAAATAAAATGCAAGGCGACAACCCGCAACCTTGACGAAGACCGTTCAAAATGTTGAAGAAATGAGAGGCATGTTCATTATTTATAACGCAACTTCAGCGCCGTTATATATAATATTAATCCATCACTGGAAATCGGGTCAAAACAAATTTTAAAACCAAGATTGATTTTTACAATACAACTAATGTTATCAAATGGTCTTTTCAAATCAATAACAAGCAAACCATTTCTCAACATCTTAAAAATTATGCTATCCAAAGTAAAGCTACATTTCGCCAATATATCGACCCTTTAAGAAGCCGGTTTGATCATGATGTTATTAATCGCGGTCAAGGACAAGTTTCATACGGTTTGGCAAGCGACTTTGTACTTTTATAATCTACGTTTCCGGAGTGAGAATGGGCCTCCATTCTCCAGATATATCAAAGAAATTTTTTTGTTTTATTCCTTTTTTTCGGCAGAGTATAATTATACCTCTCCAGGTATGACAGGAGACCGTTATCAAAAAAATAGTGTACAGAGTTTCACACGAGTGGACCCTAATTTCAGTTTAAAAGATTTATAAAAATCCTGATGGTAAACCATCAGTTCTCAGAGATTATCATTATGCCATTGACCCGACAGCTTCCAACATTCCCCATTCGTAAATCGACCTTCACATTTTAAACACTATCGCTATCCGAGCTCCGGAGGGGTTGTTGCAAAAAGACCGAGTCGAATGTCCCACTATTATCATTAATATTGTTCAATGTATACACATTTTGATAAAAAACAGCTTCAGCATTAAAATCTCCGTAGGTTCTGAAATTGCAAATCACCATCAAACACAAGTTTTTGCACAGAGTGTTTTTTTTAAATAAGAAATACCTACTACATCTTTTTCCCCGTCTTCAACCCACCGAGCTTTGGCACGTATAAAAAAAGCCTGTGTTTATTTATCATAATACTTTTCAAGACGTTCTCTTGCAGCTGATTATGAAGTTTAACGTTTGCACTGCATACCAAGGGAATTTACTTCCTTTACCAGTTCCTTATTGTGTATATGTGTGTGTTCAGAAAAGTGGACACCCTGCGGAAAAGAATGACAAAATTTTACCCGGGGGTAACCTGTACATGAGCCCTGGTAGCCACCCGATTCAAGGCGTTCCGGCGGGTGACCCTTAACGCGAGACAGAAACGGATGAAAGGGTACCCTATCTGAGACCAGATATGTTTCAAACGTATAACCCTATTTGAGACCAACCTATTCAAATGGACCTCTATCCAAGACCCAGGGCCACCAATGGAATTTTAACCTAGAATTTACACTCCAGTTAAGCTATTTGAGCTATTTTATTGACTTTTAGTCTGTTTTGAGAGGCATGCAATCCATACAAAAATCATCATATCAGATTCAATCAATTTCAGATCAAAATCAGATCCTGCCGATTTTGATACTTTACCTGAAACTGAAAGAAAATTTGATACCCGATGGTGAGACTGACAGCGACAGAGGTGAAATTTGTTTACCCTGATTGCACTTCTCGAGAACAGCCAGGTCCTCACCTCGCGTTTTTTTGTAACGCGGGTGGTTTATCCGACCAGAAAATACCCAGTTACCCCCGCCCCCCCCCCGAATTAATGAATTTTTTTGGGGTTTCTCTGACATTCTCAGAGGATCCTATATACTCTGAATTTTAATGAGTATGTCTTGGTTAAGGAATAAACAAGTAAAACATGGCTAGATTCCAGGCGTGCCGATCACAGTCTTAAAGCCTGGGGTCTCAAACAAACTGTAAATCCACAGATTGGGTCTTAGTTTATTATTTTATCCAACAACAGGAAGCTTCACTGCCAATGTGTAAATGAAAGTAAAAGTTAATAATTCTGTATCAGCGTGCAACGTAGCATAGCCTCCCGACGGGTTGTTGGCAACCGAGAAGACAAAACACGTTTTCTAACTCTAGGCCATATTTCGGCAGCAATAATTATAACCCAACACCTTCCATTGGGGTAAATGGCTGTCAAACCTTCGTTGTTTGGGGGCTGGGAAATCAGAAAATTTGCTAATTTTAGCGAACGTGTTAATCATCTGGCATTTGAAGGTTTCTATGGTTGTGATGGCATGTATAGCAATGTCATGTACGTATAGGCATGTTAGGTACAATGCAATACAATAGTATATTACCAAATTTCCAACAGATGGTTTCATTAGTAAAATGGCAAATAATAGGGGTTACAACCATATCCCTGTAACTGGTTGCTATAAAATACCTCAGGTATAGCATTTTCCTAAAGTAAAGAACTTGATATCACACTAGGTAAATACTTGCTTAAGATTTTGCTTTAAAAATGGGTTTGAAATGGGCATTTAGTGCTAAATTCTTGATCGATTTAAATTATCAGATATAAATAAAGCATTGCATTGTATTTTAAATAAAAATGACACCTACACTGTTTAAAATGTTCAGTAAATAACGTCGGTTTGACTGGCAGCTAGGACTCACAACAAAAGTTAAAAAACGACTTTTTTACAGGTTTTTTGCCCGTTTTCGAGTCCCTTTTTACAGTTATGCACGGTTCCAAATCCCACGGACAGTCAAACCACGTGTTTAAGAACATTTTAACAGTGTTAGAATGTGTACTTTAAAGTGGAGGATTTTTTGGCAGGAGTCATCTGCATGACAAAAAATTATGATCACGTTTAGTACAAAGTGCGCATAAACCACTTCCTGTGTACTGAATTGATGGCAAATCGTTACAGAATACTCGTTTCGAAATAAGGTAACATAAATGTAAGTTTGTATCTAACGTGTTTTATTAGGTCAAATTTGTAGAAAAACTGGCTCAATTGATGATTTGGTTCTGGCCAATCAAGGAATTATTGATACGAATATTTCATTTTTTGGTGAAAAAGGCCAAAAAGATGTAAAATTAAAAAAACCAAAAAAGAAAAATTAAAAAAACCCCAAATTTTGATATCACGTATAGATAATTAATGAACTCTCTCTCTTTCAGATGACCAAATTGCTTCCAACTGGAAGATTGCAATCGAAAGTTACGGCTAAAATCATTTCGTTAGTCAAATCGGCGGCCATTGTGGACGCCATCTTGGATTTTCTATTTGTTCGCAATCGTTAAATAATCCAACTCACTTTTTTCTGAATTGCAAGATGTTCCCCTCTTGAATCTAGTCCCAAATTTAGAGCAGTCCCGGGCAAATATTTCATGTCAAGAATCATTGGCTCCCTAACTAATAGTAACCCAGTCAGTTTAGTCGGAGAACTTTGTCATTAGGATTCAACAAATATTCTACGAAAACTGTCTGGAAGAATCAAGCTTGGCGCTCGAGGCTGCACAAGGATTGGATCTATACTTGACGTTCTTTGGCAATTTTGAACTGATCGTGGTTACAACATCTGTTATTTTAGAGATCTCAACACACAGCTGATTCCACTACTCCAGAAATCGATCACTTGTAGAAAATCCGTGTTTTGGATTTCGCCGATACCCAAGAATTTTTTAAATACCTATTATCATGACAAAAGAGCCCAAATGCAAACGATACCGGATCTCTTATAAGTATAAGTAATAATAAATGGGCAATATTTGGGGGAATTGTGCACTTGTGGTTAAAAGCATGAAATTTTGCCTACATAATGGGATCGGGGGCAATCATGGAACTATTAGAGGAAGAAGTGAATCGCATGTATTATGAAATAGGTCCAAGCCCGCCGTAAAACCGCTTTCTCTCACCTCAGCCGCCGTGGTCCCGTTGTTGCGCAAGCACTCGGCGCGTCGTCACTGGTTTGGTGTCCGAGCACACAGGCCATATAAAATTCTGTCGTCACTCTTTATGTTATCAGTGTTGCATTTCCCCATGTTTCATTGTCTTCGGTGCCGATTTTTCTGCAAGAATTACTGCGAAAATCAATCGATGGAAGAAACCATAAATCGAAAAAAGATTCCTGCATTCCTAGGCTAATGCACAAAAAGTCTCCGCTGATCTATGTTAATGTGTTAGGAAAAAAAGAGATATTTGGTCCGGTGATAGCATGTGGCATCAGTTGTTATTGGTGTTTCACTCGCTAAGTATGGAGCGAACGTAAATACCCGCCGTGATATAAATATGCATAAGGATTTTCCAAATACGACGTAAGTAAACAAATCTGGTGGTCCCAAAATATGATAATGAAGTGAGTTGCTCATTATAATACTTTTTGGGCACCTCATTTTGGTTACTCTGTTCGGGAGAATCTTGGGTATGCTGGGTTATTTTACGTCAGTGGGGGGCATGTCTATATAGATGATGATGTGAACTATGACGTCACTTGTTGCCATTCAGGACGCATCTGTTGTTTTCTGGCAGGCAAAATATTTAAGTAAGTGTCTGTGACAGACCACATAAAATCGGGTTATAATACTTGCAGAATCTTCCTGATCTAAATTGGTCACAAAAGGCAGCTGGTAGCCATTAGATTATTTACCGCTGATAAGAAAGTTAGTATATTTAATGGCGAAACAAAAGTTACAGCCAAAAAACAGAATTTTCCAATGCAAAGTATAGGTGCTTTGCCTGCCAGTTTCTCTCTTACACCCAACAGGGGAGCCAAAACAAAACAAATGTCACATTCAATCTCTTAGGTTTTAGTATAGGGGCATCGCAGATTTGTCCTTGATTACAATGGCTGCCATTCAAAATAGCTGCCATTCATTACTTGCTATTATCCTCTCGATTCGAGATTGGTTGATAAATACAGTTGCTTTGTAGGTTTTCAAGCATGGCATTTGGTGCAAATGCGCTGTTTTTTTTTTAGAAAGACTTCGGCCAACTGGCCCTCCCATGGCAGTTAATGACGGCCATTTTAAAAATGTTTTTTAATTTTTTAGGTTTTTTCTTTTTTTAAATTAAATTATGTATAAAACGTCTTGTTTTCATCCAATTCAATAAAGTGAAAAAATAAGTTTTATTTAGATTTCAAACTTGTTGCATGAAAACAGTGGTGGCCATTTTTCACGATGGCCGCCATAAATTATTTGTTATTCCTTGTAAACTGTACTTGTAAGAGAGTCACAAAGTCTTCATACAGAGTGTGCCTCTCTTAAAGCAATATCAATATGTTTTAAAATTCAAAATTGATATAAAAATAATGCTCATTTTAAAATTGCTAGTGGTAGGTCAACCAGACCTTATCATTACTGTTTTGGTGAAAAACACAAACCCTTAAAGATTTATCGTCATTTCTTGACAATAGGGCGTGTTAAGCTTAAGCCAGTTACAGGGTACTTTACTACAAAACCTTTTCGAAGACAACATACCACAAAAATTGAAAATGTGTGAAAATAGAGGGACGGGTTTTTGTTTAATTTTGAAGAACGCTTGATAGTGGCTTTAAGAAATGGGTTTTAATTAAGACACTATTAATTTCTATTATTAAGGTTATTCTGATATCAGTGGAGTGGTGTTCACTTACAACATAGCTCCCACTGATGTATGCATTGGTTTAGCCTGTAAAGATAATGTTCATTCATCCTTACTTCTTATATTGAGTAAATTTGTAAACCTACAATAAAACTCAACAAAGCAAAAAACATAGCAGTGGTGAGTGGTAAGCAGACTTCATCAAAAGGCATATTTTTTTTTTCAAAATGATTTTTTTTTTTTTTTTTTTAATATTTAGTTTTGTTGAAAAAAAAAACCCCCCTGCACTTGTTTGTATTGAATGTTGATTAAAGACCCTGTAAGTGGTGCTGAGCTTAAAACACGTCGTATTTGTCAAGAATTGACGATTTTTCTGCAATTGTTACTGGCTCTTATACTAACTAAAGTTGGGATCTATTTTATAAGTAACAAAACAGTCATAAATGGCCTCTTCAAGACGTTTTTAAGTGCTCAGTGTATGTCGTTAACAAGGAAGAGTAATTAAGGTGTTGTATGACCTAACACTAGCAATTAGACACCGAAAAATGGATATTTTGAAATTGGAAAAAAATGATAATGGCTAACGGTCCCATGGAAAATGCAAATAGAATTGATGTGGTTTTGTGTCAGTCTACAAGGAAGGGGCTGGAAAGCATTCAATATTGGGTTTGTGAGACATCAATGGGTGGTGCTTGTTGGTATGATTTTGAAGAGAGTAATAGAACATTCAAGGTGATGGGTGGAATCTTACTATGACACTGATGAAAATCAATAATGATCACTAATGATGGCACTGCACTGGTAGTGTATTCTTTTTTTGCCCGTTTTTGAATGGAATGTCCCCTAAAATATTTGGAGTAGGTTATATCCATTTTCTGGGACCTTTAAGCTACATGTCAGAATGAGAAGCTACTAGGCCATGTGGTACAAAAAATCAAGCAAAGAAAGCGCTTTGTGGTCTTGATGTATATCATGGCTATTCCTCCAATGAAGGCAGCACGCACTGAACCATATAAAGATTAGCCCACCTTCAGTCGGTTATGTTTGGCTTCATAAGTGATGATTGCATATCTGAGGCTACACGTCCAAGTGAATGGGAGGAAAGAAATGAAAAGAGGATTGGAATATTCTGAATGGACAACCCTTCCAGAAGTTAGAAAAGTATGTTAAGAACTTCCAATTTGTGGTTGCAAAGAGGGTTGCAGAGCCACGAAATGCTTGAAGCATCTCTTCAGCGAAGACTGTATCAGGCGCGTAACCAGACCCTGAGGGGGGGGGGGGGGGAGGGGGGGGGGGAAGACTCAAGAAAATTTGCCCCTTTTTCCGGGCTCGCTTCGCTAGCCGGGTAGGCCCATATTTGTACCACGACGGTTTCGAAATTCTACAAGAGCGGGAGGGGGGAGATACTACTTCGGGACTGGGCACCCGCATAACACACTATTTAACTCCGTCTTTCTCCCTTGAACTTTTCCTCCCTTTTCTTATCTCTTTTCCTTCCTTCCATTTCTCTCTATTCCCTTCCTTCTCTTTCTCCCTCTTCTTCCCCCTTAATCTCGTCCCCATTTTTTAGCTTCTCAGTCCATTTTAGTTTTTCGGGGGCAGCTGCCCCGCTGGTACGCCACTGGACTGTATGCAGACTTGAAAATTTAGAAACATTAAAAGAGACATCTTGGCTCTGAGTAGATGGGCACTTCTGCGGTAGATGCTAATGGCAATTCTCTTGTTAATGAATATAACAACATCAACAGTTTTCTAAAGCCAAGACAGTTATTAGCAACCCGATTATACATGTAACCAAAGTGACCCTTTCCATGTAGCCAGAAATTGTAACCTCTAGACGTAAAACATAACTACCTACCATAGATGTCCAAGGATCTTGCCAATAGTTTTTGCAGATTTTTTTCAACAACCAGATCAAGACGCTACATAACAGGCGACATGATTAATCTGCCAAGGCCTTAAAACTATGTCCAGATGACCTGTCACCAGTTAACTACTTTTCACTGCGCGGCTCGATGTCTTTCCTAAGCTTTCAAGGCATGCATTTATCGTTCATTCCGCAGCTGAAAAAAATCCAGCTCGGACTCACCATCCTCTCACATTATCGCCTATATCCAATCTCCATTCTTGGAAGTGATTGAAAGACAATACATGTACATTAGGTTGTAGACTTATCTCAGCATTGATATCCATGTTCCGATGCACGCCAGCATACCGTCAATTTCACAGTGCGCGACTGCATTGTACAGGGCGCAGAATGGCATCTTGATTGGTTCTTGATAAACAAAAGAGGCTGTATTAGTGTTATTGGACTTTCGTGCATTTTGACACGAGAACATAAACAGTTGACGGCTATGGAATAAGGGAAAAGCATTGGAGTTGTTCTTTTTTACCAAAACGCATCTAGATCGGTCAATTTTGCTTCAATCAGATCCTGTAAACGGCGATTGTGGAGTTCCTCAGTCTGTTAATGCGATGTATGACTTCCATCTTGTTCACTGCCCCACTGCAGGATACTATTAATGAATCCTGCCCACAGTGTTTAATTTGTCGTTTACGCCGATTAGAGCTCATCTGTTTTTCTTTTTTTTTTTTTTTTTTTGTTTACTATTGGAAATGTGATTAAGCCATAAACAAGATTGAATCATGCTGATATTTATTACAAGAAGACAGAGAATGTTGCTTTTCATTCTTAAAGAGCGGACTAGTACATCTCAGAATCCCTCATTTGCAATTCGGTTTTTCGTCCGCAAGCTGAAGCAGATCTTGGTGTCAATTTAGGCTCGTCAATAAGAAAGAACACTCATGTTAACAACTTATGCATGGCTGTCTGGCACTCGATAAGGAAAATGGGTAATTTTGACAGTACTTTGATGAAAAATCCACCATGGATTGGTCCATGCCTTGTTACATAACGGTGGATCCTGCAGGCTCCTTGACCTATGGTCCTCCCAGAAACAGAGAAGGCCAACGTTCAGTGAGTTTAAAATGCTAGTTGCTCGTATTGTCCTTAAAATCTGTTGATGAGAACATATCACACCAGTTTTCTACCAACTGCATTGGCTTCCAATTATTAAAAGAGTTATACTTATATTGTTAACTTTTTTTCTTTGTTTTTTCTTATCTTTATCTCATCTTCTCGGAGGTCGGAGGATAGTGTTTTCACCAGATTAGGTAGGGTGAGGCATCTGATCCAGGAAAGCTCAAGATTTCACCAATGGCGCTGTGGGGTACATACCACTTACACACAGATCCTCACAGCGATTTATTCCAGATGTACTAATCCCCATATGTTTTTGTATGGAGACAATTGGGTTGTCTTTAAAAAGGAAAAAACTTTAAATATTATATTTTTGAAATTTCACTTAACCTAAATTATGCTGTAGTTATTCTTAAATATATAGTTGCTCATTTAGTATATGTGGGCATTATGTAACGGGACACCATTTTTGGACTTGGGTACTAAAACTCAGTATAGGCTAGGCTGAGACTAGGCTCGGCCTGCAATAACTTTGATTGTCTGATGGTGCTGCATTTTGAAACTTCTAGGACGATTCGATCGTTGAGAAATTGTTATATGCCAAGCGGAGATGATTTGGTTGATATTTTTGGAAAGAAATTACCTCCAAATTCTGTCATGTAATTTTGTAGTTCGCCAAATTCTTCGCGTGTAGGTTACCAAATTTATGATCTTTTTGTGCCAGTTACTGTCAGGTTTCGCTATCTTACTCATACTTATACTCCAAGGTTGATATATGGTACCTGAATGTCTTGAGTACCTTATCACACAGTATTTAATTCCTAGGCAATCAAGACAGAGAAATAGCAGTTTGGAAATGTTGATTTTACTCAGAAGCCACCATTTTAATGTTTAGCAAGTTCGTGAGTAGCGTTTTCTAGGAAAAATTTTGGGTTTCTAGAAATGTTGTAATTTTCGTAATGTTGGATGATATGGAAAGTAAAATGCCTGTAAGTGTTGTAAATTTGACGTAGATGTGAATAAATGTAACATTGGTGTTTATTGTCAAGGTTTGAATAAACTTAAGGAATGTAGAAATCTCTAAATTGTTAGCTTGTATGTCACTTAAGGAAACACTTTGTTTTCTGTGAGCGATCAGTGAATTACTAATTAGATATTATCCCAATTGGATGCACAGACAATGAGAGGATGGGATTGTTACATGTCAGAACTTTTAAGCCCATCAAGTGAAGCAGGGGTATTCGATCTGTCTTGAGTACTTTGGGGTTATTTTTAGACAAACAGCGCTCAGTAGGGGCAGAGTGGCCCGCCCGAAGTGGGCAGACCATAGCCACAGCTAGGAAACCATAGCCGGCTGCAGGGAGAGCAAACCACTCAAAATTCCCAAAATAAACATGAATCCAAAAGTCAGGATATGGATACTCAGGAGCTAGAGGGACACGCTCTAGTGGCCGGTGTCTCCTAAGCAAATCTGGCTAATTGCCTGAATGGTGTAGCAGCCTAGGCATACAATATATTGGGTCTGAGATTTAAATGAGGCTTGCTACCTTGAAGCAGGGAAAAATGGGCCAGATAAACTGGATTCATAGCTGAGCAATGATGCATATCGATAAGTATTGGTGATTGATATAGTAAATAGACATAAATTAATGGTATAAATTTTAGATTCAGTAATAAAGTAAGTGAAAGATTTAAAAGGAATTTATTTTAATGTTCAATGAATTAACAAAAGGAAATAGTTTATTTCAAGTGCAAGTATTTGACTTCATTCGGATCTCCTGCATTGCTAAATTAGAATGTTAACTTTGTTAAAAAAACATTTACCAAATTTGAGTTAATTTCTCTGGGAACTTGTGTAACAAGTTGTGCTTCAGCAAATGTACAAAATAACTTGAACTGTAAGGAAAGCATTTTTGGTGTCTTATTGATTCTATTGAAATAAAATTCTTGGCACTGATTATATGTTGAACCAAAGAACGGGTTTCCTGTGTATTTGTTGTTTTCAATACGTTACAGTAATGTCGGATTGGTTGTGAAATTGTTATTTTGTGAAACGTCCTGTTAGTCTTGTTGTTTTGTTGTACGTGGCCAGTTCTTGAATTTCACTGTACATAGTTTTTGTGTAGTTAATCTTGAAGAGGCCACTGCACCCCCACGCCCTGCGTTTAGCAGTGACCTCGTCACCACGGACAGCAATGGTTATCTATAAAATAATAGTAGTTACTCAAGATACCATACCTGCCAAACCCCCCTTTTAATAGGCATTATATCTTTTTGTACTTGTGCAATTATATTCCTGATTTTGATTTGTACTGTCAGTTAAATCTTAATTTTTTTGCCGCAATCCTGTAATGTTGGCAGGTCGTGCCTAATTCCTTCAGTGATGGCTCAATGATTTATTTATTTAAAGATCAACTTGTGTCTTATTAATATATTTTCCTCAATACTTCAATATCATTACTATATATATCACTTATTATTATTAATCGTACTATATTTTGCTTTATCGTTGTGATGAACGAAAATCAAAATATTGGATTGATGATTGAATGTAAAAATGAGGTAAAAAGGTGTTGAACTTGTTGAGTATTTCATGACACGCTACCACGAAATTATGAATATTCATTAGTGTTGACATTTTGGGCCCAGTCGTTAAAAATACCTATGTGAATAATCTCTGAATACATTTGTTTGGTTAACACCATCGTAGTGGGGTAACAACCCAGGGGGTGGCGGTGATCTTCACAATCAACAATAATAAGCTCGTCGGCGTGCTTGATACCGTCCACACCCCCTGGACACGAGACATCTGGGGTTGGCTAGTTGTGTTAAATATTACAGGCTAAAAGTATAGGGCATTTTGGGATAGCCTGTGGAGATATAATTTAGGTGAGGGAGCGAAGCCCCGGGCCCGTCACATAATTATGTACCATGGTTCATTTTTGGTGCTCTGTTTGGAGATTTAGTTTGCAATTTCTGTGGCTCTGGAGGGGGGGGGGGGGCCTGTGTCTGAATTGAGACAAACAGGCTACAAATTTACATCAGGAATTTCACACAACCACTTCTTCTGTCATGGCTGCAAGGTCCCAGTACTATATTATATCTAGAATCCATAGTTTGTAATATAGTGTTGCATATAGATAATTAGAAGTTAGGGCGACGCCATCTTGGATTCTCAAAATGCTCAAGGATGGGTGGCACCCGTCAAGATTCTATTCTATCCACACCATAATCTATCATTTTCAGCACTAAAAATTGTGTCCATACTCAACGTACGGTCACATGAACGTCTCTCTGACTAGTATGCTCGGATCATTAGACCATGCATACCAATTGATACTCTTTGGAAAAAGCCTCTCCCCATTTTGGAAATATGTTAATAAAATTTTGTTTTAAAAGAAAAATATCAAAAGCCATTCTTAAATAGGCTATGATTTATTCAGTCGAAAAGGCATGATAAAACAGCATTGGTGACAATTTAAATGTCTGTCATTGTATCGATTTGTTCGATCTGCCTATTACAGGTTAGGTTGTATTTGCCATTGCTGTGTCACATACATAAAGTCGGCCCATTAGTAACATAAAACAAAGTGGTTATTGATTGCCCATTTACAGGATTATTTTGGCATTGCTACGTGAAAAAAAAGTGCGTTGGTAGAAAAAAAAATACGCATATTCAGTCGACGAAAATTGGCTATAAATGTCTGCCATTAGTAACATAAAACAAATTGGTATTGATTGCCCATTTACAGGATTTATTTTGGCATTGCTACGTGAAAAAAAGTGCTTTGGTAGAAAAAAATACGCATATTCAGTCGATGAAAATTGGTAAAATAAGGGAACTCGCTGCCATTTTGAAAAAAAAAAAGAACGCCATTTTTGAAAATGGACACCATTTCTGTTACAGAAACTACTTTGTAATAGTTAACCATAAATAAATTTCTATTTTAGGCATTACTGTGGGCTACAAATCATGTTTGGTAGCCCAAAACAAACAAACAAAACACATTCAGTCCATGAAAAGACCAAAATTACCAGAAATGGCAGCCATTTTGGAAAATGGCTGCCATTTTTGTTACACGAAAAATCTGCGATGCCCCTATAGCCAAAAATCCTTAGAACATGCCCAAACTGTGTACCAAATTTCATGCTTTTATCACCAAGTTCACAATTCATGCACATATCTACTCTACTATAAGTCTTTGTCGCAGACTGGAGATTGTAAATACGTAAAAACTTTCCAATGAAAAGACAGTAGTGGAGACTATTATATAAACGCCACAGTCGTTGATAAACACCTACATTCAGTCAATTAATGGTGCATTGACCTGCTCACTGATGGCAAGCGGAGAAGCATGCGCTCCGCCTGGGATTTTTTTCGCCAAATGTTTGTGTAATAATATTGTCTTAAAGGGATTAGCAGCGATTTGCTAATCCGAAACATCGAAAAAATCATCAAAATTCATATTTTGGTATCTTTGTCACTGACATGGATGTGCTAACATAACCTGCAAGTGGTTGGCCTGAAATCCATATCAAAGACAAGGCAGCTATCTGATTCTGTAATTCGTGTGCGTATCAAAATTCCGACTTGTGTGATCAAAAAGGCATTTCCCTGTGCTGTGAATATCCCAGATTTTAAGCGTAATATTTTGCACCATGATTGATACAGTTTGACCTCAAACACAAACATGTAGTGTATATATGTACTTGTGTAATTGAGTGGGCATTTTGAGTAGATTCTTGCAAACCATGATTTTTGGAATGATTATATCATGAAATTATCGAAAAACAATGTTTGCATTTTTTCGGCCGCCATCTTGGTATATTGGCGGCCATTTTTCAAAATGGCTGCCTTTCGTAATTAAATTTGCCTATATCTCGGCCTCTGAAGCTCGTAGGAGCATTAATTCTGGTGTCTATACCCATGTTTTAGGGGTCAGGGAATTTATATTTGATGATGATTTAATAGTGTGATGTCTTCATTCACTACAAATCCAAGATGGCCGCCAAAATGTCCTTCATAACACAAAATAAGCTTTATCTCGGCTTCAGAAGCAGATATAAAAATGATTTTTGTTTTTTTGCATAGGTTTTTGAGGTCAAAGAATTCGATTTTTGTGCACGTCTAAGTTACATGATTTTGCTTAAACTAGAATCCAAGATGGCTGCCGAAATAAACCTCATTGTGTAGTCATCAATATTTCCTAATATTATTTGAGCTTTTCAATTTCTGAAGCAGGTCTATAAAAACTATTTTAGTGTCTTTTTATTTGTTTTGGGGTCAAGTGATAGATGTCTCTTATTCTGCGATCCAAGATGGCAGTCACAATAATAGCCCTGGTATATTGCCACCACCATATGTAATTTGTTGTATCTCGGTGTCTTTGATTAGTCTTCTGAATTCTGAATCAGACGTGTTACTTGTATGATGTTGTTGCACTTTTCAGGGTTGGCTTCACGCAGGCAGAATTCAGTGCCGTCAACTTTGTTCTATTTGTGTAGTATCTATGCAGGCATAAGTGTCTCATTTTCACCTTATCACTAGATAATGAGCATAAAACTAGGATACCATAGCCTAATCTTGGGCTTAAGATTCCTATGGGCGGTTTAGCTTTGTTAACCCAAGATAAGGCTCCTTTATATCTAGGACCTAGGTATAGCAGATCAAACCCCAGATAACAAACATCAAGCGCGTTATCTTGGCTTTACAACCCTAAACCCTAGATAACAAAAGTAAACCCCATATAAAGCTGTAGACCCAGGATAAGGCACATTATCTGAGGGTTTACAAAGTCAAATCCCAGATAACAAACTTAAACAGAGGATGATGCTGTTAACCCAAGATAATGAGCCTTATTTTGGGTTTACAAACTTATTCTACTCTATCGAGTCCAACAAATACTCAAATATGCTCTAGCAAGAGACAACTACAAAGTCTGGCTGGTTGATGAAGTGTGGCCAAGCCCCAAAGAGCAAGGGGAATAGAGAGGTCCTCGTATGTGCATGGTTGACCTCCAACAGTGGGCAGACCAGAGATTTTCAATGTCTTTGGTTGGTTTCTGTCCACAACCCCGAACAGATCCTGATTGCTTCCTGAGCAGGTACCCCAATTTTTTTGAATGAAAAAACAATTAGATCGAGGCCGATTCCGGTTCCTCTATCCGTTGGGACATCGCCATTAAGGCTATGAGGCGTCAGCTTCAGGTAAAAGTGCAGGTGTCTCGGGTGACAATTACTAATAGGCATTATTGTTTCCCAGGTCAAAATTCCAGCTGACGCAGTTGAACTTGTTTCAACTGGAACCAGTTAAAATCCAGTTGATCTCAGTTGAATCCAGTTGAATCGGTTGATTCCGTGACGGAAAAGGAACAATTTTCAAGAGGTTTTGTACGGACAGTTGAACTCAGTTAAGACCAGTACAAACAGTTAAAAACAGTTGAAACCCAGTTTGTTCCGTCACGGGAAAATGGTGGAACAAACTTTCAACGGGGTCACTGGAATTTTGACCTGGGTTGACAGCAAGTCCTTCTTAAAGCTCCTTAAGATGCAGCTTCTGGATGTAAGGCGGTTAGCAGCAGGTCTTTGTCCGGACACAGGGGCCTCCCATTAGACACGGACGTTCTTGCATGCGTTGTTACCACTTCGCCGGATGTCTGGTGGAGCAATCCATGCTAGGATGTATAGGTTCTCTGTTAATGTTTAGCGATGACATCCGTGATAAGCCGGCAAGATGAGACATGTAAAAGATGGGGTTAAGCTTATTGGAGGGGTGATCTTCCCATGCAAGGCAGGCATACTCTGTGCATGAGTAGCTTAGGGCCAGTACCATCTAACTTGAGACAATGTAAGCGAGCCCCCATCTTGTGCCAGGTGAGTTTGTTCAAGATATTATTGCGTGAATATACTTTACTCTCTGTATTCTGTCTAAATTCCAAAGACTTTTATCAATGACAAAACTTACTAAAGACATAAAATTCAAATCTTGTGTCTTGGATGGACCTCTACGTAGGTGGTTTTCCTCATAATGAGGAGTGGGTTCATCCAAGCTTTCGATCGAGTATTTCTTCAACAATCTGCATCTTGTGCACTGATTCCTAGATCGTCTGCCTAGATAAAACAACAGGATTCCTGCACTCTTGGGTGTTGTCATTTGTATAGATGTTGCAACGTTGAACAGGAGAGGAGCGATGACACTCCCTTGGGGTAGTCCATTCTTGAGCCTATGTCAACGGTTCTTCTTTGCTTCTAGCTGAACAAAGAACATCCTGTTCGCAAGTGATCCTTAGCTCAATCAAGCAGATGTCCTTGGTGTAACCGTGAGTTCCAAGATCTTATGGAGTAGGCATCTACGGTTAACAGTGTCATAAGCTGCTGATAGGTCGACGAATATGACTCTGGTAACCCAATCCTTCTTGAAACCATATTCGATGTGTTGAGTTAGGTTGAGTACTTGGCTTGTTGTTGATTTGCCTGGCTGGAAACCTGCTTGTTCTTGCGTGATGTGTTCGTCTTTTACAGGTTAGATAGATTGAGCAAGAGATGTTGAAAGAACTTGTAGGTAGAGGAGTGATATTGGTCAATAGCTCTTGGGATTAGATTGATCTTTCACAAGCTTTAGGATTTCCACACCATGTACTTTGCTCCCGATCTTTGGGAACCTGTGAGAATAAGGCATTTTGACATATCTGCCCAAGGCCTTCTACACTTAAGTCAAACAGGTGCGTTTTAAGATGTGACATGAAAGTTTGAAGAGATTTTGCTTCCCTGATGTTCCGGGTGAGTTGCCATTATTGTTCCATAAGCTTGGTGCAGCTATACTTGAAAGGCGCGATCACCGGTGTGAAAGCACATATAGTCCGGTGGGAGCCACCGTCCGGGGCTCCATAGACGAAACGGGAATAAAGCGTGAAACTAATGTTGCGTAAAGAGTTAACTGAATCGATTGCCCTATTGTTCACCATTGTTCTCCGGACTATGAGTACGCCGGACAATGGTACTTCTACACCGGTACTGTCCGGTTTTGTCCATGTTCTTGGAATGTATAGAGAAGCGAGTTTTTTGATTTTTATTTGATAATCCAAGTTTTTCAACTCACTTTTGATAATCTTGGATTATCAATTTGAAAATCCAAGATTTTCAAATTATTGTGCATCTAGCGTCGAAAATCCAAGATTTTCGGTCAATAATCCAAGTTCACTCACTGATTTTGATATGTGGACATACGCGAAAAACTTGGATTTTTCACTTTGATAATCCAGGTTTTTCGACTTGTTGTACAGGGAAATCGAAAATCTTTGAGTATCGTAATCGACAACCTTGGATTAAGCACTTAAGAAACTTGGGATATTTCAAGTTAAGGCACTGGGCTCGAAAATCCAAGATTTTCGGTCGATAATCCAAGTTATCAACTTGATGTCAATAACTTTGACTATCAAATCGAAAAACTTGGATTTTCACTTTGATAATCCAGGTTTTTCGACTTATGTACAACGATTAGAAAATCTTTGGGATTATCGACTGAAAATCCAAGATTTTCAGAATCAATGTCCAATAATCTAATAAAATTGGATTGATTCAGCCAAATTTATTGGTCGAGCTATGAGTTGCAAAAATATTGGGCGAGACGCAGTCGAGTCCAATATTTTTAAACTCATAGCGAGACCAATAAATATTGGGTGCAAATCATCCAATTTTTTCATTATCATGCTTAGGACGCCCGATAGGTGATATAAATGGATTGATTAATCCCAAATTAATTGGTGGAGCTATGAGTTGCAAAAATATTGGGCGAGACGCAGTCGAGCCCAATATTTTAAAACTCATAGCGAGAAACAATTAATTTGGGCGTAAATCATCCAATTTTATCATTATCATGTTTTGGATCCGATATTTTCCCACACGTGGACTCCTCAACATGCTAAGATCGCGTATCGGCGACACCTCAAAGCTGATAATTAGAAAAAACTTGGAGTTTCGCGCGTCGGAATCTTGGATATCAGATGATACGTCAAACGAGGTTTTCATTCACAATGGAACATCTTGATGATTATCATTGAGAGTCCAAGTTATTCTTGATAATCTTGGATTATCAATTTGAAAATCCAAGATTTTCAAATTATTGTGCATCTAGCGTCGAAAATCCAAGATTTTCGGTCGATAATCCAAGTTATCAACTTGATGTCAATAACTTTGACTATCAAATCGAAAAACTTGGATTTTTCACTTTGATAATCCAAGTTTTCGACTTGTTGTACAGGGAAATCGAAAATCTTGGATTATCGATAAATCGTACAACTTCTGGATTCTCCACTTGAAAACTTGGAATTTTCAAGTAATAATGGGCATCTGGCGTCGAAAATCCAAGATTTTCGGTCGATAATCCAAGTTATCAACTTGATGTCAATAACTTTGACTATCAAATCGAAAAACTTGGATTTTTCACTTTGATAATCCAGGTTTTTCGACTTATTGTACAAAAGAAGTCGAAAATCTTGGAATATCAGACTTGAAAACTAAGCTTTTCAGAATCAATGTCCAATAATCTAATAAAATTGGATTGATTCAGCCAAATTTATTGGTCGAGCTATGAGTTGCAAAAATATTGGGCGAGACGCAGTCGAGCCCAATATTTTAAAACTCATAGCGAGACCAATAAATATTGGGTGCAAATCATCCAATTTTATCATGATCATGCGTAGGACCCGATATGATATAAAATTGGATTGATTAAGCCCAAACATTAATTGGTGGAGCTATGAGTTGCAAAAATATTGGTGCGAGACGCAGTAGTGAGACGTAGTAGAGCCCAATATTTTAAAACTCATAGCGAGACCAATTAATATTGGGCGTAAAATCATCCAATTTTATCATTATCATGTTTTGGATCCGATATTTTCCCACACTTGGCCTCCTCAACAAACATTGATAATAGCGAGTATCGGACACCTCAAAGCATGCTAATGAAGAAAACTGGATTTCGAGTCGATAATCTGGATTATCAAGTGATAACCAGGTTTTTCATCACATATGGAACATCTTGGAATGATTAATCAATTGAAGGTCCAAGTTATTCTTGATATGCTTGATTATCAATTGAAAATCCTTGATTTTCGACCGATAATCCAAGATGTGGTCGAATCTTTGATTTTCGATAATTGGACATAGGAGGAGCCAACCATACACGTCAACTAATAATATCAGTCGACCATCTCTGTTTGGCAGCCTTAGTGGTCCGTGTGTAGATCGTGGTTGAGTTGGTAACGAACAGCAATTATTCTCAAATAGTCAATTCTGGAAAACTCCTCCACAAGTGCTTGAACGGCAAGTTTGCAGGTGTCTTGATCCATAATAATGGCGTATGCGAGAAGGTATAGAAAGCCATGGCTCGAGAATGGTCTTCTAGGAAAGGGTCCAGTAAACTTATACTTCACGTAAACGTTGTTCAAAGGCCATGAGAGCAAATACGTACCAGACCCTATGGCAGATTTTTGCCAACACTCGCACCATTAATTGAGAATTGGCCACCGGAAAACATTTTTTTCGACATTTTTTTTGACAATAAGCATGAATCAAAATTTTCTGGTTAAAAAACATTTTTTTGACTTTGAAAATAATTGTCTTTCAACCCTCAGTGGTCAAAATTTAAACAACTTTTTTGACTTGAAAACTTGCTTTTTCGAATTTGAGAAACTTGAAAAAAATGTTATTACAAATTTAGAAATTTTTGATTTTTTTTCAAATTGGTTTTGAAACTTCCTAAAACTTCCATTTGGCATTGAATTGTAATCTCTTTAACATCAATTAGGTCCCGCCGGTAATCCGAGATATCATCTTTTTTATACTTGTTTGAGGTTTTTTTTGGTCAGTGCGGCGTTATAATGTCGTTGACCACTAGCCGGCAAAACAGCGCAAAATTAAACAAACTTGTGAATAGGTAATTCATGCAGGCCAGAATTATTGTCTTATATTCGCCAATCTGACTCACACAAAACTCCAAACTACCAGTAAACTATTAGTTGACATATTATAACCCTAAAGTTTTCAAAAAATGCAGCAAACAAAGGACCAAAGGCCTACCGCAAATTTCGCAGAAACGCGTTCAATTGTAACAAATTAATCTCTCTACATCTAGAGACACATCCAGACACCTAAGACACGTTCTGAAGGTGTTCAAAATATGTTACAAGTGAAAACTCTACAAAGCATCTGAAGGTGTTAAAAATATGTTACAATTAAACGTTTCGCGGCAATTTGTTCTGCAAGTGTGTCTTCGAACCCCTGTCGAACACAATGTCAGAAAACTTCCCGACGCCGTCGTTCTTCTCCAAAATTTTGCAGTGTAATTTAACCCTTGGCGCATGTATTCATTAAGGTGATTCGGGTGTGCTCCGGTTTGTTGTCAACGGGCAAAACCATCGGAAATGACGTACCTCCGGAGTGGGCTCTAGGTTTTTAAAATTGGATTTTAAGGGTACAACATACCACTATTATAGTGGACACGCCTATCAGTCCGAGGTTTATCACTGTCGTACCTTTTTTGGATAAATGGTGCGATATTCTTTAGTACTTCTGTGATTTTGTTGACCAAATTTTATATTAGCAGACAGGATTGAATGTGTCTGACAATGTTGAAAAGAAAACATCGAAATTTGGATGAAATCTAGTGTGATCGGCGTATAACACACACGGTGGGCATGCGAGTGCTAAGAAACGGAAGTGAACCCGTGGAAATACGACGCATCTAAAATAAAAATCAGTACATATTAAAAATCTAAACCTAATGTTATCGTCAAATTTTGAATATGTTGTAGAGAAATTTCTACTCTTTTTTGCATCTAATCCGTATTTTCCAAACGAAGGTAAACTCGAGTTATAGCGCATTATTCCTGACTATCATTTTAACACACCAATTCTATGGCGCGTGCAATGGTTGTGTTTACCCTTAACTGTTTTGACGTCCATTCTCTCCGTCCATCTGATTTTTGACTTAATGGCTGCAGAAAAATTGCCCCACCCCGCCCAATGTTGATATTGAAAATTTGGTGTTTAGCATCATTGTGTTAAAATTATGATTTAAAACTGTTTTGGTTGGGGGGGCCGGCCATTTAAATCCGCCATCTTGCTTTGCTTGCTTGTTGAGTTCCCCCCCCGCCTTTAATCAGGCACCCCACTAGAGGTGTAGATTCAACTGATGTAAATATGAAAAGGGTGCATCAGTTGTTGATCATTGACTGTAACAATTCATTGGATGGTTCTCATGAGAAAATACAGAACTTCTTACTCCCATTAGGTGTGAATGCATTTTTTGAACCAATCACAAGATTATGGTGCACAGTCTTCATGTGAAGAGATGTAATCTCCTCAACAGCTGACGATGACACAATGATCTATCTACCAACAGTATCTCTTTTTTTCTAATTTAATACTCCTGAGTCTTCTATGAACTCATAGAGCCAATCTTGTATCACTTACTAATTGGACTCTTGCTCTAGTCTTATTTCTGACACGCCAAGCTTTTGTTATGGCCTATTTTGTCTCATAATTAGGTCCTGCCTAATATGAATCGCCAATTTTGTGAATTACTTTACGGCTTACAGGTACCAATGCCTTCTATAGCTTTTCCTATATTAGTTAAAATTCCCTTCCTTGCTATGCACATAGTCATTCGTCACTGGTTATGGGTAACCAACCGATCCCTGCAATTATTACCTGTGCTGCTATTAATCATATGGACACAATCTACAACCTGGCACAAACAGTATCTCGGACACGTGGATGGAAGCACAAGTGTATCACTTTTCCTTATCCCTAGATAAGGAAACCTTATCTCCAAAAACACTCCGTTAACTGGAGATACGCCTTCGTTATCTGGAGATAACAAAGCTAACCCCAAATAACGCACCTTATCTAGGGTTACAAAAGCTGACCTCAAATAACGCGCCTTATCTTAAGTTAACAAGCTTATCGCGAGATAGCCGAGCTGAACCCCAAATGACGACCTTATCTGGGGTTAACAAGGCTTATCTCGGGATAAGGTCTCTTCTCTCGAGATAAGGGTCCACCCTTATCTCCAGATAATAGGGGGGAGCTGATCCCAAATAACGCACCTTCTCTGGAGTTAACAATCCTAATCTAGGGTTAGTTACAAAGCTGAACCCAAATAACGGTCCTTATCGTGGGTTAACAAAGCTGAACTCCCAAATAACGGCGCTTATCTATGGTTAAGAAAGCTGAACCCCAAATAACGGTCCTTATATAGAGTTAACAGCTTAACTATAGATACCAAAGCTGAACCCAAATCACGGTCCTTATCTTTGAGTTAACACTCCTTTTCCGGAGTTAGCACGCTTAACCCAATACGGCCCTATCTGGAGATAACAACGCTGAACCCCAAATAACGATTTGTTAACCTAAGATAATGATTGTTAACCCCAGATAGATAGTTATTTGGGGTTCAGCTTTGTATCCCTTGAGTTACCTGGAGCGTTATTTGGAGATAATGGGCCTTAATCCTTAGATAAGGTTCCTTATCTAAGTATAAGCTTTGTTAACCCCAGATAAGGACCGTTTATTTAGGGTCCATCTTTTTATCTCGAGATAACTTTGTTAACTTAAAATAAGGAACCTTATTTGGGGTTCAAGCTTTGTTAACCCTTGATAAGGGACCGTTAATTTGGGGTTCAGCTTTGTTAACCCAAGATAAGGACGCGTTTTTAGGTTAAGCTTTCTTATCGCGAGATAAGCTTTGTTAACTTAAATTAAGGACCGTTATTTGGGGTTCAAGCTTTGTTAACCCCAGATAAGACGCGTTATTTGGGTTCCAGCTTTGTTATCTCCAGTTACGAAGCGTTATCTCCAGCTTTAACGGATTGTTATTGGATAAGGCTTCTTATCTAGGGATAGCAGAAAGTGATACATTTGTGCTTCCATAGCCTTATCGAGCCAAATAACACTCACTCTTAAACACTCCGTTAACTGAGATAACGCTCTTATCTCGAGATAAACAAAGCTGAACCCCAAATAAGCACCTTATCTCTAGGGTAACAAAGCTGAACCTCCAATAACGCGCCTTATCTTAAGTAACAAAGCTTATCTCGAGATGTCAGAGCTGAACCCCAATAACGACCCTTATCCTCTGGGGTTAACAAAGCGTTATTTGGAGATAGGTCCTCTTATCTCGATTATAAGCACCCCTTATCTCCAGCTAGAAAGCTGACCCCAAATAACGCACCTTATCTGGAGTTAAAAATCCTTATCTAGGGTTAGCCAAAGCTGAACCATACATACCGGTCCTTATCTTGAGTTAACAATCCTTATCTGGAGTTAACTATCCTTATCTAGGGTTAGAAAAGGAACCCCAAAGAACGGTCCTTATATAGAGTTAACAAAGCTTATCAAGATAACAAAGATGAACCAAATAAGGTCCTTTCTGTGAGTTAACACTCCTTATCTGGAGTAAACTAAACTGAACCCCAAATACCGGGCCCTTCTGGAGATAACAAATCTGAACCCCAACCGACCGTTATTGGGTTTCAGCTTTGTACCCCAGGATAAGGATCTTCATTTGGGGTTCAGCTTTGTTATCTTGATTTAACTGAGCGTTATTTTGAGATACCGGGCCCTTATCCTTAAATAAGGTTTCTTATCTAAAGATAAGCTTGTTAACCCCAAAATAAGACCGTTATTTGGGGTTCAGCTTTGTTATATAAAGATAAGGCCCGTTTTTGGGGTTCAGCTTTTTTAACCTTGATAAGACCAGTTATTTGGGGGTCAGCTTTGTTAACCCCATATAAGGCACGTTATTTGGTTTTCACTTTCTTCTTATCTCGAGATAGCTTTTGTTAAGCTTCATAAGGACCGTTATTTGGGGTTCATCTTTGTTACCCAAGATAAGACCGTTATTTGGGTTCATCTTGTTATCTCCAGTTAACGAGTGTTATTTGGAGATAAGGCGTACTTATCTATGGTAAGAAGACCAGTGATACCTTGTGCTTCCATACACGTGTACACAAATCAATATTGCAAGTAGGCTTTTCCGCTCTCGCTCATTCAGTCGGAAACTCTATTGGTGTAGCAATCAATACACATGTATTGTTGCGTTGAACCACACAGGGACCATTGAAAAATCCAAACTGCAACTTTTTGGTTTGGGGGTCTTGCGTCTTTCGGGCGCCTATCTTGCCATGGTTTCACGCTTTTTAACAAGCGAGGGGGTTAATGAAAGAGCAAGACCTAGGCAACAAAATGTAATATTTCGAAAACTTTCAAAATGGGTCCTGACCTTTGGCACAATACCTGATCGAAAAACATGCCGAGATTCTTTTTTGTGCCAGGTGTATAATTGTGTTAATGGCTGCCCTTTACTGCTTTTTATGACAAAATCAAATTGTCACTGTTTGTTGTGCCATGATATAGCTAAATATTCACTTTTTGGTGTCTTTTATAGGCATTTATGCTCCACATTTTGCATGACTCACACAGTGCAAAGTGTTTCGGCTATAAGGTGTACAATCGTGCATTCATGTACCCTCAAACTCTTTATCGACCTTTCATTGCATGTGGGGTGCAATCCATTGTACTATGCTACAGTACATCTACATAACAACACATATTAAATTGTGCCCTATGAGCATTCTGCTTTTTATTCTGACGAACTCACACGTTGTGAATAGTTGAGTCTTGTACAGTTTATGGTCACTCCGTTTTTATTTTGGCTTTTGATATATTTTTTTGTTTGTTTTTATGTGTGCTTTAATACTTAAATGAAGGACTCATACTTTGCTCTGGGTATTGTATTTACTACAGTAGCAACAGCTGTTTGTATACGC